>CANTUR010000307.1:0-197500 GCA_947683625.1 Mallotus nudiflorus | reverse complement strand
AATTAAATTATGAAATTGTGTTTTATGGTAATTATAGGTGTTGAAATGTATTTTAGAAATTTATTTGTAATTTTTTTGAATTTTATATATTTATTTGGAATTTATTTAGTTTATGTAATTTTTGAAAAATTACGTTAATTATGTGTTTAATTGAAATTAATTGGTTAATTGAGTATATTTATTGATATTATTGAATTATATGTTGAGAAAATTAATTTTGAGTAATTATACTATTTTTGGTGAATTTGTGATTAATTTTAGTGAATTTATATATATAGGGGGATTTTGGTAATTTGACACTAAATTGGTTAAAATTGTAATTAAATTGGTTTTAATAGTTATTTAAGGTATAAAAATGATTTCTAAAAATTATTTAGTATTTTTAACTAATTAAAACTATTTTTCGTAAATTATTTTCAAATTATATATATAATATACGATTTTTCTAAATAAATGAGTTTTATCAGTTTTTAACATGTTTTAGGGTTAATTATGTAATTTGGATTTATAAAATGTATTTTTATTATTAAAGGACATTTTTGGTATTTTTATAATTGTTCTGTGAATTGTGAACCTCGGTTGGTGAATTGTAGTTTGGAATCCGACCGAGGGATTGTGGTTGTGAATTGAATTATTTTGAAGTGTATTTCTTTACAAGACCAGCTCTACTCTTTGAGTAGAGAGATGTTCGTTTTACAGGGGAGGTTTTGTCGAATTTTTGGTAGAATTCTCGAAAAACGTGATGTTCGGTCGAACTCTGATTCTAATTCTGTATCTAGTATTCTAGATCGAGTTTTAGAAATTTCCGTTAGATTTATTCTGATTTTTCTATTGTCGTTTGTTTGTTTAGTTACGCCGAGACCAAGGCCTAGTGGACCAGGCCCGTCGGACCCATCTCAAGGAGCGCAATAACAGTGAGTTGTTATTTTATATATATATGTTTTAGAAATGTATGGTTTATTTTAGTAAAGTATGCATAAATGATTTAAGTATTACTTAGGTCTATTTTTGGTATATTTTGATATATTTTAAATTATATGCATGTTTTGATTAAACATTTATACTTAAAATATTTTTAAATATATTTCTAGTTTATTTTGCAATTATATTGGATTTATTTGACGTATATGTACTTGAAATATACCTGATTTACTTTTGGTATATTTCTAGTATATATATGGTTTATGTTGCTATTTTATTGAAATTCATGCATCATTTATTTATGAATGTATGTTTTATTTAATAATGAAGGATATCATAGAACGTGCTACCTAGTGGGCAACACTAAGATCGAGTACGTACCGGTACGCCGATAGTATTTAGGCTATATTACTAACTTATTTATGGATATTGATTGGATTGATTGATTTATCTGATGTGTGATATGATTTGGGAGTGTGATTGCTGAAGCTCGGTTGACCAAGTGTCTCGGGGCCAATCACACTGACAGTCAGACTGTTGGAGCTGGGTTGACTTAGTGTCTCGGGGCCAGTCTACTGTCCAAATGGAACAAGTGAATATATTTGGAATAAGTGAGCTTGTATGGCTAGAGTGTTGTCTAACACTGTTTTGAGGTTGCAATTTTCTAGGGTTCTATTTGATCCTTCATAAATAGTGATTTTCAGAAAATATATAAAAAATGATTTTGTTGCATCTGTGTGTATTTGCCTGTATATATATTTATTATATATACTATTGACTGTGTGCATTGTCATTTAGTATGCATGTATATATATTATAACAATTCAATCAGCGAGGTCTGACTCCACTCCGTTGACTATTTTTCAGGAGAGTCATCGTCTTCAGACCTCAGTAGCAGACCCATACGTCGGATTTCTTTCGCCTCGGCTTCACTATGTAAATTGCTTATTTGAGCTTTACTTTATAATCTAAACACTGTAGTAGTTGTAAATTGTTGAGGGGTTTATGTATTATAGTTGTGTGAGTTATGTATTTTAAAGATTTGAATTGGGTTTGTGTTGAAAGATTATTTATATTTGAGATGAGTTATTTATTTAAATTCATTGGTGGATATTTATTATTTTAATATTTATGATTTTATTTTCACTGCAGAATATTTTATTTATGTTATTATTATTGTTGCATGTTTTATATTATTTTAAGGCTTGCTACGGGTTTTGGATTCGAAAGAATTCCCGTTCCCTAGCGCCGGTCATGGCCCCTGTTTTGGGTCGTGTCAGCATCATTATAAGTTTGTGCCATTATATGATAACTCTTATAATTCATCAATTGAAAAATATATCTAAACTCTTGCACTTCATTATTTGTGCATTGTCATATTTCCAATTATAGGGTTTCATCCCTTTAATAGTCTTATAAAACTAATAATATTTTTGATTTTCCCATATTTAATAGGTCCTGCCACAACCCTTGTTCACATTATGAATTTTAGTGTACTTTATCGTCTCACATCGAATCATATTCATTGCATCTCAATTTAGGGACTCTGTATCCTTTATGTTTTTGCTTATAAATTATTCAATCATAACATCAATATTTTTGTCTTATGATTGGCATTATCGACCTTTTGTTTAACATGTTTCTCATCCCACCATGGTTAGCCTCTTTGTGCCAATAAGCAATCCTGCTATAATTTTATCAACTGTTCCCTCATTTGGCTCGAAGTTTCTTTTGAGTTTTTGTCAAAAGCAAAAGTTATCCCCTAAGAATGCATATTAGTATTATGATGCTATTATAGTGTCATATCTGACTAAAGTCTCAAACACTTTTCGCTTCATATGATCGTATTTATTTCTCATGTATGAGTTCACTAGCAAACTTTAGTGTTTCTCCACTTGTTTGCTCTCCATAAGTAAATTACACCCCAATAATTTCTTGTAAGAGTTACAAGTATAAAGGATCCACCAGTTTTATTAGTTTGTCACATACATTTCCGCCTTACCTCGATTTTCTGCGATATTCTTTTGATGAATATCCTCTAATTGCCACAAGTTTTCATTTATCAATTTTAACACATTGATGTGCCACTAACAACTGCATCCCTCACACATATTTCGCTTCAAGAAAATAGATTTGATTAAATAGTCACACCCATGAATGATTGTGGGTCCATAACTATTCATCTTCGCATCCATAGTGTCGTACTTATATATTAATATTTCCCACATCGCATGTTTTCTTCGCTTTGATAAGTGAGCAGTAGTAATGACAGAACACCTATGAATAACATCATTCTTTACAATTTTCATAAACCCTAAAAAATAAATTAAAGTCAACACATTCAATTTCTTCATATTTTTTATTCTGAGACTCAAAAATGAATTTAATCTCCCCAATCTATTAAGTTGTTAAGTTGAAATAGGATTGCTCTGTTAGAATAAAGTCCTTATTTATTAAGGTATTAGTTGCATATTTTTAAAATATTATCTTCTACCTGCACCACGATATATAGTGGGTTATTTTTTCTCATTTCTATTTTGTAATGTCTATTTAAACTAAGTTTAGTCATTAAATAAAACACATCATTCATCTATATTGTATAGAGTTCATGTTCTATTCTTTATAATTTGGTATCAGACCTCCCCACTGGGCCTGAAGAAAAAGAAAATAGCAATTTTTTTTGAGTGATTGCCAAACATAAAAAAAAGGAGAAATGAGAGGATGAGTGAAGATAAAAATTTCATGCAACCTACTGTCCCACATTTCGATGGTCACTATGACCATTGGAGCTTGCTCATGGATAATCTCTTAAGATCCAAAGGGTATTGGAGTTTAATTGAAATTGGTTATAAAGAACCAGTGACGGGAGTGGTATTATCTGAAGCGGAGCAAAGGGAATAAGATGAGTTGATGTTAAAGGATCTTAAAACCAAGAATTATCTATTCCAAGCTATTAATAGAACAATTCTTGAGCAAAAACTGGAGAAACGTATTGCAAAACAGATATGGGATTCGATGAAAATAAAGTTTAAGGGAAATGCTCGAGTGAAATGCTCAACTCTTTAAGCATTAAGGAGAGATTTTGAAAATTTGGAGATGAAAATAAGTAAAACCATTATAGAATATTTTACTTGTGTTATGAGTATAGCAAATAAAATGAGGAGTAATGAAGAGCAGATGAAGGATGTCACTATTGTAGAAAAAATTCTTCGAACTCTAATTGAGATATTCAATTATACAGTTGTCTTAATCAAGGAATCAAAGGATATTGATGCATTCACAATTGATGAATTGGAAAGTTCACTCATTGTGCATGAACAGAAGTTTCAGAAGAGAAATGGCGAGGAGCAAGCTTTAAAGGTGACCGTGGATGATAGAAATGGAGGTAAGGGTTGAGGTAGAGGTAGCTATAGAGGTAGGGGCAGAGAAAAAGGAAAATAAGCCTTTAATAAGGCTATACTTGAATGCTACAAGTGCCATAAACTTGGCCATTTTCAGTATGAATGCCCAGCTTGGGAGAAATAGGACAACTATATAGAATTAAATGATCACAAAGAGATGCTCTTGATGTCCTACGTTGAGATGAAATATGCATTACATGAAGATATTTGTTCCTTGATTTAGGTTGCTCAAATCATATGAATAGGAATAAGACTGCATTCTGTGAGCTAGATAAGACATTCTAGGAAATAATAAAATTAGGAAGTGGCACTAACATGAGTGTAGTTGGAAAAGGAAGGGTGAGACTACACGTTAATTGCAGCAACCATGTGATCACTGATGTCTTTTATGTCCCAAAGCTGAAGAATAATCTCTTAAGCATTGGTCAACTTCAAGAGTGTGGTATTGCAATTCTAATTCAATTAGGAAAATGTAGAATATATCATCTAGAAAGAGGGCTTATTATTCAATCTTAGATGACAGTTAATCGAATGTTCATTTTGATAGCTAACTTTGAGTTCAAAAAGGAGAAGGGCACATGCTTTCACACAATTACCTAAGATTTAGCTCACCTTTGGCACTGCAGGGATGGGCATTTAAGCCATAAAGGCTTAAAAACACTTCAAATAAAGAAAATGGTTCATGGTCTTCCATTACTTCCTACATTATATGTGATTTATACTGATTGTATGGTGGGAAAATAACATAGAGATTGTAAGCACCCAATTTCAGGATTAAATTGTGCATAAATGTGGTGAAAGCCTCTATGATGATAATTTAATAAAAAAATTAACCTCTAGTGTTAATTTTTATGATTTTAAGGACTAAATTATAATATTTTTGGGGTTTAATTGTAAAAAATTAACTTTTATAGGGGTATATTTGGAAATGTGCAATCAACATTATGTAATGTCAATCGACATTACATAATGCCGATTGACATTGTGCAATGCCAATCGGCATTACACAATATCGATTGGCATTACACAACATCGATCGGCATTATGTAATGCTAATTGGCATTACACAAATTGACATTACATAATGCCGGTCGACATTTTAGAATGTCGAGGCGTTAAAAAATTCAATAAAAATCTTTTTTCTTACTGTGATGGTCCAACTTTAATTATAAATAAATTGATTTGAGTATTTGTCTATAGGTTTTGGTCTTGGTTTAGTACGCATCTCTTATGCATATAATTTTCTTTTTTTTGAAGTTAAAATTCTTATCCCATTTTTTGGGAAGGGAGAGATCAGAGCTACAGTGATCACGTAAGCAGTTAGCTTAGGAACGGGATATAAAAAAGAAAATATTGGCAGAGAAGAAGAGGGGGGGGGGACTGGGTAAAAAAAAGAAACAAAGAAAAAAAACCTAATCAACTACTGCTATAGAGGTTGATTGAGAAAAAAGAGAGAAGACCTAATCTGATATTGTCATTTCAAAACTTTTTTTTTTAAAAAAAGAAACACAGTACGTTCTTTTAAAAAGTCCAAAAATTAAGAAAGCGCAGAGTCAATTTTCTCAAAACAGTGAAATCACAATCTGAGGGGCATTTAAACAGCATCTGCACAATATTACTCTTATTTTACTCCTTTCTTTTTATTAGTTCTTTCTTTTATATCATTATTTTCTTTTTATTATTTATTATTTAATTATTTATGTGTTTTTTATTCAGGTTTTATTTTCATTATTTTGTTTTATTTTCATTAATTCTAATCATATTTTCTTTTTTTTTTCTTTGTGTTTCGTGATTCTGGTGATGAATATATGATTGAACCAAGGAAACTCATGGAGAATCCATGAATGAAAAGCCAAGAGTCAAGATCCCAATTTAATTTAATTTTGCTATATTTAGTTTAGTTTATTTTTTTAGGTTTTGAATTTGTTTAATTTGTCATCTTAAGGGTTGTATTTTAATTTTATTTTCTTTATTATTTTGGTAGATTTTGTAATAGTCCTAATAGTGGGAATAATGAAAATCTAGTTCTCTTGTTCTTAAAAAATTAATTAGTAAATTAGGTTTAATTTGGTAAACCCTAATTAAAATTAATGGAGGAAGTAGATTAATTTACGTTGCATGTTAATTAAAATTATGGTATTTTAGATAAAATAATTTAATTGCATGGTTGATCTTTTTTATTTGTTTATTTTGATTTTTTTATCATTTTTAGGTTTTTTTATTCTTTTTATGTGTTTTAGGCCCTAGACCCATGTTAGACTCTAATCCATTTAAATAATTTTAGATTTAAGTAGTTCTTTATTAGCCCATCTCATTTAATAGGTCTAGATTTTAATTGAAATGCATTTTAGGCCTATAATTAACTAGATTTATGTTAAAGATAATTTAAGCTCATTTAGTAATTTAGACATAGGCCCATTTTAGGTTAATTACAATTAATTTAGACTTAGCCCATTAAATAAAAGTCTTTTCCATAACTTGTAGATTTAATATCACCTTAAAATTAAAACATGTAGAATTAGGCTTACTAATTTAAATACTTCATAATTTGTAGATTTAGACCCACTCTTAGAATTAAAATAAATAGACTTAAGTTCACTTAATTAAAATTAAATTATAATTAGGCCCATTAGTCTTTAGGCTTATTTATAAATTAAAAATGTAAATTTAGCTCATTTAATTAAAATCAATGTAGATTAGACTAACCTAGGGATTGTGATTTAAATGAATGCATTATTTACTTTTATATTTCATGACTAGTTCGTTTGAAGTTGATTGTTTTAATAAGGGTTTATAGGAAATTTCATGTAAATAGAAATTAAGATAGTAATTTATAAAGTAATTCTAAAAGAACATAAGACTGAAAGAAGTTAGTATTCCATACTCAGAATCTCCTGGTTGTGCTGCTAGCTTTCTATTAGAGAATTGAGTACCACCTTTTTCGATTTGTCCCAGTTATTACCCTGGGTGGTGACTCCTCATCTCCATGCCATGTCTTTGTGACAGTGGTTAATGTGCTCTCTAGGTCCCTGAGCTCAAATAGTGTCATGGTTATTAAAATCTTGGGTGCGTGCTAAACCCCATTGTCTACAGAGATCCTATTTCTAAAAAGAGCACATGGAGAGTTATAAGAAAGTTGCAGCTGATCCATGCAAACATTTACGATCCAATCTCTGCAGCGTTAAATAATAACAAAAGGTACTCATTATGCTTCATAGATGATTTTAGTAGGAATACATGGATATATTTCTTGAGTGAGAAGTCTGAAGCATTTAACATGTTTTGATGTTTTAAAAAACTTGTTGAAATTGAAGCTAGTTCATCCATTAAATGCTTACAAACTGATAGAGGTGGGGAATTTAATTCTCAAGAATTCAATGAGTTTTGCAAGGAGCATGGTATTAAGAGACAATTGATAGCAACATATACTCATCAGCATAACGGAGTGGCGGAACATAAAAATTGAACGGTGATGAATTTGGTAAGAAGCATGTTGTCTAAGAAGAAGATGCTAAAAAATTTTTAACCAGAGGCTGTTATTAAGGCAATTTATGTTTTGAATAAAAGCCTTACAGTAGCAGTAAAAAATGTTACACTATAGGAAGCTTGGAGTGGGGTAAAACCTGTAGTGGAACATTTTAAAGTTTTTGGATGCGTCTCATATGTGCATATCCCTAATGAAAAAAGGACAAAGTTGGCCAAAAAGAGTCTTCCTTGTGTTCTATTAGGTGTTAGTGAAGAATCAAAGGCATATTAACTATATGATCCTACCTTAAAAAGGATTATTGTAAGTCGAGATGTCATTTTTGAAAAGGAAAAATAATGGGACTGGGATAAGAAGTTTGATGAACAAATCTTAGTGGATTTGGAATAGGGAGATTATGAGAACAGTACTATTGAAGATAATATTAAAGGAACCTATATTGGAGAAAATGGTGAGCAAAATTCAGCCTCTTCAAGTGCATCAATAGAAGCTAATTTAGATGAAGGAAAAGGAAGAATTCATCAAGCTCCAGCCTACTTAAGAGATTATATCACTGGTGAGGGATATTCTGATGAAGACATTGAAGTTAATATGGCTCAAATCATGTCTGCAAATCTAACTAGTTTTGGCAAAGCTCATTAAAGTCCTAAGTGGAGGCTAGTAGTGGATGCTTAGATGGAGGCAATTGAGAGGAATGAAACATGGAAACTAATTGATTAGCCTGTTGGTGCTAAGAAAATTAGGGTGAAGTGGATTTATAAAACAAAATTCAATGAACTGGGAGAGGTGCAAAAATACGAAGCAAGATTGGTGGCCAAGGGCTATTCATAACAATAAAGAGTTTATTATACTAAAGTTTATACACCAATGGCAAGGATGGATACAGTTCACATGATTATTGCTTTGGCAACTCAAAGAGGATGAAAGACTTTCCAACTTGACGTGAAGTCCACTTTTCTTCATGGGGAATTAAATGAAGATGTATATGTAGAATAACAAATGGGATATGTGCAGAAAGGAAATGAATAAAAAGTGTATAAACTATAGAAAGATTTGTATGGATTAAAATAAGCTCCGTGAGCTTGGTTTAGTTGACTTAAAGCATATTTTGTAAGTGAAGGTTTTTAGAGGTGTCATATTGAATAAACTATTGACCATTTGCGTGATCAAACTCTTAATTTTGGAATTTGACAAAAAAATTTTATACTAATAATTTCAATTAAGTGTGTAGGGAATTATATACCAAACATATACCAAGCATATACACTTTTGGATGAATAGTGACTTTTCGGGCTAATTGAACCTCTGAGATTCAAGAAGGCTTTTAACATCTTTAGAGATATTAAATGAGGAAATGAGCTTCTTCACTTTTGAAGTAGACATCTTAAGCTTTATAAATTAAGCTTTCTTATCAAAATCCAAGTGCATTTGTGTATGCAAATCTTCAGTTGAAATAAGTAAATGTAGCTTGCATTTCAGTTTGCATAGCTCTTGGTATTTTAGCAACATCTTGAACTACATATGTCAAATTGAGGTGATTCAAAGTTTTATGAACCATAAATTTTATGAATAACATTTTGGCTAAATTGATCGTATTTAATCCCATTTATGAGCATTTTTTAGGTGATCACAAGTTGTCCTTGAATAGTGCTTTTTGAGCACATTTTTGGCAAAAATTGGCAAAACTCCTCACGAGCATGAGTGTTCATGAGCACAACTTTGACATCATCCAACATAAATTTTTGAATGCAATGGATATATTTTTTCTCCTCATGAGCACTGTTTAGTAGTGAGCCGCTTGTGAGCATCCCTTGAGCTGCCAAAAGTCCAAGAATTGATTCAAAATCTATTATAAATATTGGAGACATGTTTGACACATCCAAAAATTATATTTTTAAGTTTCTTTCTATATAAACACTCCTTGTAACTCAATTGAAAGGTTAGGAAACTTGTTTTATCATTCATTCTTTTTTTAAACATTCAATTGAGCTCTTAAACTTTCCTTTTAAAATAATTCTTTGTGCATAAATCTTGTGAGAGTTGGTGAGTGATTAGAATAGACATTCTTATTCTTCTATTTTTTGGGTTTAGAAAATGGGAAGTGAGATTATATTCTAAAGGAATTGGTTTAAGTGTTTAGCCATTAAAGCACTTAGGAATTTGGTTTTTGAGTGAGCCTTCAAAACTTAAATTGTAAGGTTGTAAGAGTGAGCCATAAAACTCTTTTATAATCTTAATCTTATGAATAAGATTACGGTGATTAAAAATCCTAACTTGGGGATAAGTTAGGTAGAGACATAGGATTATTATTGAATCTGAACTCCTTAAATATTTGTGTTCTTCATTCTTCCTTCTCAACTCTTACTCAATTCTTGCAAGGAATTCCTTTAATTTCCTATTTTTTTTATAGTCCTATTTACCCCCCCCCCCTCTAGGACTCTTTTATTTGGTATTAGAGCTTGAATTATAAGTACTTCATTACTAGAATACAAAATCATGGGGAGTGAATCTCAAAACATCTCTTCTCTTAAACCATTCTTTAATGGTAGTGACTATCCACATTAGAAATTCAAAATGGAATTATATCTTGATTGTGATTCCATCAAACTTTAGGACATTTTCCAAAGAGGTTGGGAACCACCTACAACTACCATTAATTGTGTGGTAACTACTCTTGCAAAAAGCCAATGGAGTATTGATCAAAAGGAAGAAAATCACAAAAATAAAAAGGTTATGATTACTCTAATCTCCTCCATGACAAGAGAAGGAGGCAAGCTTCAACATTGCATTTTGGCTAAAGAAATGTGGGAGATCTTAGAAAACCACTATGAAGGCAATATTCAAGTAAGAAGTAAGAAGGTTCAACTTCATATGTATGAATATGAACTCTTCAAAATGAAGCCTCAAGAATCAATCAGGGAGATGACAAACTGTCTCAATGCTCTCTTTACAACCCTTAAGAAACTTGGAAAATATTTTTCCAAAAAAGAGGTAAACAACAAGATTCTAAGAATCCTACCTAAGAAGGATTGGGAATCTAGAGTTACTTCAATTGAGGAAGCTCAAGCCCTCTCCACTCTATCAACCGATGTGCTCATTAGTAAGCTCTTAACACATGAGCTCACCATTAAGTAAAGAGGTGAAGAACAAGAAGAGAAAGAAGAAAAGAAAAAGAGCATTGCTCTAAAAGCTCTTTAAGAAGATAGTGAAGAGGAAAGCATCAAAGATTCTAGTGATGAAGATGGTGACATTGCCATGCTCACCAGGAACTTCAAGAAGTTCTTAAGAAAGAAAAACTTCTAAAAAATAAGGGACTTCTTTAACAAGAAGTTCGAAGGAGATGGGAAGAAGAAAAAAAAAGAGGTTACTTGCTATGAATGCAAGAAATCGAGACACATTAGAAGTGAATTTCCTAAACTTAAATTTAAGAGCAAGGGAGCAAAAGATAAGAAGAAAGCATTCAAAGCTACTTAAAATGATTCCTCCGAATCCAAAAAGGAAAAGGAACAATAAGAAGTTGCCAATCTTTGCTTCATGGCCATTGAAAAAAAAAATGAGGTACCATCCACTTCTTATCCTTTTTTTAATGATTGTGATGAATATTGTGATAATGATGATGACGATGAGAGCTTTATTATGAGCAAATTACTTGTTAAATGCAAAATTTTTTTATCTAAAAAGAAACAATATAAACATGAGTTAGCTAGCTTAAATAAGGATTTTGAATGTTTAAAAATTGATTTTGCTAAACTTGTTGCATCAAATGAAAAACTTGTTAGTAATGCTAAATCTTCTAATTCTTTGGAAGATCAACTTAAGAAAGCAAATGATGAAAATCATAAGCTTTCTAAGGAGGTCTTAGAATTAAAGATCTCCATTGCTAAATTTAAGAGAGGAAAAGAAACTTTAGATAGTCTTCTTGACTCTTAAAAATTTCATGAAAATACCTATGGAATTAGATATAAAAATGGAATGTCTTCATCATCTTCATCATATATTACTTTTGTTAAAGCTTCACATGATTCTACTTCTTCAACATCCAATGAGATTCAAGCTTTCAAAGCTAAAAGGTCTCATGTGTTAAAAAGCAAGGGAAAGTCACATAAGATTAACCCTTCATTAGCACAAAAAGGTAAGGCTCAAACTAGAGCACCTTAACCCAAGCATGCTTATATGTATACTAGACATAATTATAATAGGCATGCTACACAACATAAAAATGTTGCATAAACTCATCAAAATACACATCACCATTGCCAATGCATGCCTCACTTAATGACACGAAATAATAGGAGATACACACAACACTAAAGGCATGTTGCATACACTAGGAAAGCATATTATCCTAGGAGAAATAAATTTGAAAATGTTGAATGTTCATATTGCATGATCAAAGGACATACCAATAATGTGTGCTTATATAGAAAACTACACATGAATTTACTTCCTTTGGATTATCTTGAAACTAACCAACCTACACCAAGAAAGGTTTAGGTTTAAAAGAACACTTAAAATGTTTTATGTAGGTGTGCTTGAAATCCACAAGGACAAAAAGCAAGTGGTATCTCGATAGTGGATGTTCAAGGCACATGACGGGAGATAAGGAGCAATTCAACAAACTTGATGCCAAGGATGGAGGACTTGTTACATTCGGAGACAATGCAAAGGGAAAAATTATTGGCATTGGAGAAATAGGTAATCCTCAATCCTTAGCTATACATCATGTGTTGTTTGTTGATGGTCTTAAACATAATTTGCTAAGTATAAGTCAATTATGTGACATGGGAAATAAAGTGACTTTCTATCCTAGAAATTGCTTTGTTAGTAGTTTTGATGAGGATAAAGTAATTTTTAGTGGTGAAAGAGTAGATAATGTTTATGTTATTGATTTGAATAAGATTGATAACAATGACATAAAATTCTTAATGTTAATTTCCCATGACATATGGACATGGACATGGCATAAAAGGTTAGGACATGCAAATTTTAAGCTTTTGAATGATCTTTGTAAACATGAACTTGTGATTGGTTTACCTAAGCTTGAATTCACTAAGGATAAACCTTGTGATGCTTATTAAAAGGAAAAACAATATAAGTCCTCATTTAAGCTAAAAAATGTAGTGTCCACTTATAGACCACTTGAACTTATAAATATGGATTTGTTTGGACCAACTAGAGTTGCTAGTCTCAGTAGAATGCACTATACATATGTATTAGTTGATGATTACTCTATATTTACTTGGGTGTGTTTTCTTGCTCATAAGAATGATGCATTTAAAGCTTTTGAAAATTTTTCAAAAGAGTTCAAAAAGAAAAAGGATTTTGTATTTCATCCATTAGAAGTGATCATGGAATCGAATTTGAAAATGAATTTTTCAAACCTATTGTAATGAAAATGATATTTCTCATACATTTTCATCTCCTAGAACTCCTTAACAACATGGGGTAGTTAAAAGGAAAAATAGAACTCTTGTGGACATGGCTAGAACAATGCTTCATGAGTATAATTTGCCTCTATACTTTTGGGCGGAAGCTGTTAACACATCTTGTTATATTTCAAACCAAGTTTTCAAAAGACCAATTTTAAATAAAACATCTTATGAGCTATGGAACAATAGAAAACCCAAATCTCATATCTAAAAGTATTTGGATGCAAGTGCTTTATATTGAACACCAAAGATAATCTTGGGAAATTTGATTCAAAAGTTGATGAAGGAATTTTCCTAGGCCATTGCATCTTTAGCAAAGCATATAGGGTCTTTAATAAAGAACTCTAGTAGTTGAAGAGTCAATGCATGTGGTATTTAATGAATTAAACTCACTTGATCCTAGAAAGGATGTTTGTAGTATTGATGATCTTGTAGGTGGCAATGAGATTATGGAAACACAAGAAGAAAATACTAGTAAGCCTTTGGAACTTGTAGATCCAAGCAAGAAGGAAAATGAGGAGACATCTCAACCTACCTTGAAGGATGAACTTCCAAAGGATTGGTAATTCAAGAAAGCTCACCCTCAAGACCTTATTATAGGTGACACTACAAAAGGGGTAACTACTAGATCTAACCTCAAGTCAATTGTTAATTTAGCTTTCATTTCTCAAATTGAACCAAAAAATGTTGATGATGCTTTAAGTGATGAATTTTGGGTCCTTGCTATACAAGAAGAGTTAAATCAATTTGAGAGAAACAAGGTTTTGACCTTGGTTCCTAGACCTAAACATCACACCAAATGGGTGTTTAAAAATAAGATGAATGAATAAGGTATCATAACTAAGAATAAAGCTAGACTAGTAGCTAAAGGTTATAATCAAGAGGAAGACATTGATTATGATGAAACCTTTGCCCTTGTTACAAGGTTAGAAGCTATTAGGATGCTACTTGCATTTGCATCATACATGGATTTTAAACTTTATCAAATGGTTTTTAAAAGTGCATTTTTAAATGGTTTTATTGAAGAAGAGGTATATGTTGAACAACCTTCGGGTTTAGAAAATTTTGACTCTCCAAATCATGTTTTTAAATTTTTAAAAGCATTGTATGGATTAAAACAAGCTCCAAGAGCTTGGTATGAAAGATTGAGTAACTTTTTACTAGAGAAAGGTTTCTCTAAAGGAAAGGTTGACATAACTCTCTTTATTAAGAAATACAACCATGATTTATTAATTATTCAAATTTATGTTGATGATATTATTTTTGGTGCTACTAACCATTGCTTGTGAAAGAAGTTGATTATACTCATCTCAAATTCTCATTAATTAAACTAAACATGCAAGGGACATTCTCAAAAAGTTTGGAATGGATGGAGCTAAATCAAGCAAAACTTTAATGAGCACCACAATTAAACTCAAAAAGGATGAGAATGGCAAACCGGTTGATGAAAGTGATTTAGAGGTATGATCGGATCCCTTCTTTATTTAACTGCTACTAGACCCTATATTATGTTTGCTACTTGCTTGTGTGCTAGATTTCAATCATGTCCTAGGGAATCTCATTTGAATGTTATCAAAAGAAATTTCAAATATCTTTGTGGTACAATGCATTTAGGACTTTAGTATCCTAGGAGTTCTTCCTTTAATTTGATTAGTTATTCTGATGCTAACTTTGCCAGTAGTTTACTAGATAGAAAAAACACTTCTAGAACTTCTCAAATTTTAGGAAATTGCTTAGTTTCTTGGTTTAATAAGAAACAAGTTTCAGTTGCCTTATCCACCGGCGGCTAGTTGTTGCTGCACCCAAGTTTTATGGTAAAAACAACAACTTGTGGACTATGGCATTAATAGTAATCACATTCCTATTAAGTGTGATAAAATAAGTGCTATAAACCTTAGTAAAAGTCCCATTCAACATTCTAGAACTAAGCATATTGATATTAGACATCATTTCTTGCATGATCATGTGCAAAATGGTGATATTTTTCTTGATTTTGTTGATACTAATCGTCAATTAGTAGACATCTTTACCAAGCCTCTTTGTGAGGAAAAATTAAATTTTATTAAACATGAATTTGGTATGATTGATCAGTCAAGCTTGTCTTGATCACTTGTTAGAATTGATGATTAGATTCTTATGTGATCATGTTCTTTAGAAAAATTATTTTTAGCATCATGTATAAGTTTTGTTTTAAAAGTTCTTGTTTTATCAAATTTACTTCTTATACATGATACATTGTATTTCCCATTTGTGTGATCTTTGTATTAATTTTATTTGATTTTGATTCGTTCAATTTTTTTTAAAAGCCCTCCTATTTTGCAAATTAATAATTAATTATTGAGGTAAATTCAATTAATTAATTATTTTAATTGAGCAAAAATATTCCTCCTCCTCAGCAAAATTTTTTTTATATTTTTAATTCATTTTATGTCAGTTTCTGTTTGGTTTATTTTCAATATACTTTTCGTATCTAAGTTTTAAGCTGTTAGTCTATTTTTTTAATTCATTTTGTGCCAGTTTCTGTTTGGTTTATTTTCAATATGCTTTATGTATCTAAGTTTTGAGTTGTTAGTCTATTTTTTAATTCATGTTGTGTCAGTTTCTATTCAGTTTATTTTTTAGATATTTTTTGAATATAAGCCATGAGCTGTTTGTTTATTTTATAATTATTTTATGACAGTTTACACTCAATTTTTTTTTTGAATATTTTCTGGATATAAGTCATGAGCTGTTTGTTTATTTTATAGTTATTTTATGACAGTTTATGCTCAATTTTTTTTTGGATATTTTCTGGATATAAGACATGAACTGTTAGTTTTATGTCTTGTCTACAATTGGTATTTTAATATCATTGTAACTCTCTCCTTTTTTTTATGCAATTTCATTCGCATTTTGACAAGCGGGGGAGAAATATTTGAGTTTGTTTAATTTTTTATTTATTGTGTTTACGCATGAATATTTTTTATTATGTTTATACATGCATAATTAATGTTTAATTTATTCATGTATCAATTCTACTTAGGAATTTTTTTGATTTTTGATAAGGCATAATTTTTTTTTAAGATTTGGTCTATCTTTGCTTTTGTCAAAGGAGGAAAAAATAATTGAGTTTGCATGCGTACTTAGTTCATTTCTTTTAAGGAAGAGAAATTTTTCTACAAAGATGTATTTATGTTAGTGACATAACTATGTGATAGTGTGTCCTTAATATCAATTTTTTTAATCCATTGAAATAGGGGGAGAAAATTGTTTGAATTTATTTCACATAAATTTTTTATGCATTCATAGTAACAATGTAAGTGTGGTTAGTTTTGTCCTTATGATAAAAAGCCTTATTCTGCTTATTTTGTTTATATATGACATGAATTTTTTATTTATGCATGACTATTAATTAAGCTTATTCCTGCAAAATTCATATTAATGTATAAATTCTTCTTGGGAATGATTTTTATCTTTGAACATGACATGAATTTTATAAAGATTTTGAGTATCTTTGCTTTCATTATTTTGGTTCTTGATCTTTTATTCCCTCTAGTATTTTTAGCTCCCTTAGGTTTATTTCCCTTTATATCTCTCTCTTTTCTTTTTATTTTTGACAAAGGGGGAGAAGAAGTTATGTACTTAGGGAATAAATAATTGTGTTTGTGTTTAAGATATGCTAAGTACCACATGATTATGTATGATTGATTGACTAGCTAAACTCTTTATAATCATGTGATGTTTCAATATAGCATATATACTATTTTGTGATGCATTATAGTAGCACTATATGCATGTATGTTTGAAATTATTTCCTTCATGTTGTCTAACATTTTTTAATGATCATATTATCATCATTTGTTATGTTAGGCCATATTCTTGATAACATTTTTATGTTGTCTTTATTTTTTACAAGAAGGATAATAAATTAAATTTATATTTCTTATCATGTCCAAAAAGGAGGAGAAATAAAGAAATATATTTGTTAAACATGCCACATCAACCCTTATACATGCTATGATAATTCATTTATTTATAGGCTTTGATACATGATAAATATTGAATTTATGCATATGTTAAGGGGGAGCAAAATACTTTCTCATTTTGCATTTATTTAATTTGAAAGCGGGAGCTATTTCAATTAACATACTTATACATGTTATTTATTTTTATCACACTCACACACATTATTTATTATCTTTTAAAATTGATTGTCAAAGCTAAAAAGGGGGAGATTGTTGATCATTTGCATGATCAAACTCTTAATTTTGGACTTTGACAAACAATTTTTATACTAATACTTTCAATTAAGTGCGTAGGGAATTATATACCAAACATATACCAAGCATATACACTTTTGGATGAATAGTGACTTTTTGGTCTAATTGAACCTCTGAGATTCAAGCAAGCTTTTGACATCCTTAAAGCTCTTAAATGAGAAAATGAGCTTCTTCACTTTTAAAGTAGACATCTTAAGCTTTCTAAATTAAGCTTGCCTGTCAAAATCCAAGTTCATTTGGGTATGAAAATCTTCAGTCGAAGAAAGCATATGTAGCTTGCATTTCAGTTTGCACAGCTCTTGGTATTTCAGCAATATCTTGAGCTATAGATGTCAAATTGAGGTGATTCAAAGTTTTATGAAAAGTTAAGACAATTATCTATAACTTTTATAAGTAACATTTTGGTTAAATTGATACAATGCAAATACGCATAGTTATTTAGTACGTTATAAATGTTGTTTTGTTTAATTTTAGTTAAGTTTGTGTGTTTATTTAGTTATGAAAGTGTTATTTTTAGTTCCAAATGCTTTTTATGTTTTTTTTATATTTTATATATATTTTTAAGTTCGATTAATGCATTAAAAAGACTTTGGACTTGTTAGAATAAAGTATGAAGCTCAAGAAGCAAAAGGAAGTTAAATTGATACTGTGCCGACTCGTTACAGCTAGAATAAGTCATGACAGAGCCAATCCATGCCGACTCATCTTGTTGTGCCGACTCGTTCCAACACCAAAAGAGATGCAATTTTTTTAGCTTTGAGCAGTTTTTGTATTTTGGACATAACTTATTCTAAAGATATCCAAATGAGGTGATTCAAGTTGCCTTGGAAAGATAACTCATAGATCTAGAACTTTTATGAAGGAATTATTTCAAGAAAATGTCATCTAAAATGCCCTATAAGTTACTATATCCATATAGAGTTGTGACCCTTCAATCAAAAGGGTACCTTTCCAATTGTAACTTCTTTTAACCACCTCTAGGGTCTATAGAAATGTCAATTGTAACCTGTAACAAAGAGACCAGAGAAAAATATCTCAGTTATATATGAAGAAATCTGTGAGAAAAATATATAATATTAGAATAAAAAATATAGATTTTCATTAGGACGTAGTTTATTATTTTGAAGATTAAGTTAGCAAGCAAAATGAGAAGATTACTCTACACCAAGAAAGTACTAGAAGGCTTAGTAAAAAGGGTTTTATCAATTCTCTTTCTTCTTCTTTTGTTGTTCTTTAGCTATGTTTTTTGGCTAAGTCTTGTTTGAGAATTTCAATGATGAATTAAATAAGAACTACATTTTCTATCTTATCTTATTTATGATTTAATTTCAATTAGAGCTTAATTAAGTTATTTATGATTGATCACCATATGTAACTTGTTTTAATCAAATTATTTACAACGAGAGTTAGAGTAATTTGGTGGATGTATAATTAAGATTACATAAGAATTGGATTTACTTGGAAATAAGAAATTCATCTTAAGGGAAACAATTAGTAGATTTACTTGTGATTTCCTTGTCTATCTCTACAATACATCGAGAGAGCTTGTAGACTCTAGATGGGAATATCCTTAATTGACAATGAGAGTTGCTTTTATGGATTTATTGGTATAATATGATTTATGATTTTCTCTTATCTCTATAATACACCGAGAGAGCTTGTAGACTCTAAGAAGAAATACTTCTAATTGATAATGAGAGTTACTTTTAGGGACTTTACTTTAATATCACAATGAGAGTTGCTTTTAAAGATTATACGCACTAATTTCCAATTAATATGTTTTATGATAATCTTTTATAAGTTCTTGTTTATATTCTAAATTGTGATTTTCATACATATATATATTTGCTTTTTATTTCTGTTTAGTATTATAGTATATTAGTAGTAATTAGATTTCTTAATTAGTTTCAATTATTATCTTGACTTAGTTTTGCCTATCCATCTGAGTAACTAATTTGTTAATATAAAATTCTAATCAATTAATTCTAAGCGGTTAATGTAAAATTTCCCAATTTCCAGTGTTTGACACCCTACTTACTCTATACTAAGTCCTTAGAGACTAGGGTTATACAATTCTACCCGCTTCAGAATTTGGTGCCATTTTCGGGGATTGGTTAGTCTAATTGGTTTAAATTTTTTTATTAACTTAGGTTAGAGAAAGGTTGTTTTTACTTTTGTTTTGTTCCTATTTTTTTTATTATTGTTGATCGTTTAGTTTAATTTGTTCAATTATGAGTTTACATTTTTTTTTATGCTTACTAGAAGTATTAGTGATAATAATTTGTACTTTGATCCTGAAATTGATTTACTTATAAGAAATTTTTGTAGGGAACAAAGGCAAAGAAGAGAAAATCGACAGAATTTTAATAATATGGCTCAACCGGAGAGAAGGACGTCAGGTGATTTTGCAATGCCCGACATCTCAGGTCGTTTCAGTGGAATTGTGGCTCCGGCTATTGCCAACAACAATTTTGAGATCAAGCCAAGTATTATCCAAATGGTGCAAAATAATTAGTTTGGAGGCTTACAAGGAGAAGATCCTTATGCTCACATATTGACTTTCCTTAATGTATGAGCAACCTTCAAGATCAATGGTGTGATGGATGATGCAATAAGGCTAAGACTCTTCCCTTTTTAGTCAAGGACAAAGCACAACTTTGGCTTGCTAGTTTGCCAAATGAATCAATCACAATATAGGATTAATTGAATTAAGCATTTCTGCATAAATATTTTCCACCACAAAAGACGGCCAAGTTTTGAAACGAGATTACCACTTTCAAGCAATATGGAAGTGAGACAATCTATTTGGCTTGGGAGAGGTTTAAGGAACTTCAACGGTAGTGGGTTTTCTAGATTGGATGATTCCTTAAATTTTTTACAATGGATTGATGGATGAAAATAGAAACATTGTCAATGTAGCATCTGGTGGGAAATGGATGGATAAAATAGCTAGAGAGGTTATTACATTGCTAGAGGAACTTGCATCACAAGGATACATAGGTGAAGAAAATACTATGGCTAAAGTAAGAGGATTTTTGGAACTTGACACAATTAAGATGTTGAATGCAAAGGTAGAAGCCCTCACCAAATTAGTAAGTAATTCTTAAATTAATTCATTAGAATGCGCTAATGTTGTTTGTGAGACTTGTGGAGGATCTCATTCTTATTCTCAATGCATTGCAATTGCAAATGAGGATGTGAATTATGTGCAAGAAGGTTTTAACCAAAGAATGGGGTTGAATTCCAACACTTATAACCCTCAATGGAAGAACCATCCCGAATTCTCATGGTCAAACCCATCCTTTCAATTAAACCCTCCATATAACCCAAACAATAAACCTCAAAACCCACCTAGATTTTCCATTAAACAATAACCCTTTAATCCTACCCAGTCTAAACCCAACCTTGAAACTCTTATGGAGCAATTTATTAACCAACAAATAGCCATCAACAAACAAAATAAGGAGCAATTTAAGCAACTCAATTCTAAACTTAAGAAGATTGCTACCCATAATCGCATCCTTGAAACCCAAATTGCCTAACAAACCTTTACCTCAAACACTAAACCTTTGGGAAAGCTTCCTAGCCAACCAAAGTATGTATAAAAAGAGTCGTGTCAAGCAATCACATTGCGTTATGTTAAGGAGGTTAAAAAGGATCTTAATAAGAAAAATAAAAAAGTTAATGATGATGATGGAGTAGAGATTGAGGAAGTGGATGTTAGAAGAAAAAATGATGATAAAAGTGTAAAGAAAGGTAATAAGGAAAGTGCCACCCCATTAAAGAATGATGAACCAAAGGTAGATGTTAAATCTCTTCCTTTTCCTCAAAGGTTCATAAGGTGGAATTTGGACAAGCAGTTTGGTAAATTCCTTGATTATCTTAAGGATATCACTATCATTATACCATTTACAAATGCTATTAGAGATATGCCAGCTTGGGGTAAATTCTTGAATATTGTTAGCCACAAGAGTAAGCTTGAAGATTATGGTTTAGTATCTCTTGTTAAAGAATCCAAGGCTATGTACTCTAAGTCTCCACTAAAGCTTAAGGATTTTGGTTCATTTACGGTTCTTTATGTAATTAGAGGTATGCATTTTGATAAAGCTTTATATGATATTGGTGCTAGTGTTAGTCTTATGCCATATTCAATTTATAAAAACCTTGATTTACAAGAACTTAAACCTACCAATATGTGTCTTTCCATGGCGGATAAATCTATTATATATTCACTTGGAATTTTAGAAAATGTGAAGTGGGTAAGTTTGTGATACCAGCTGACTTTGTTGTGTTGGAAATGGAGGAGGATCTGGAGATCCCAATTTTGTTTGGAAGGCCATTTTTTAGGACAGCAGGAGCAATTATTGATATGAAGAAAGGAGAGATCACATTGGAAGTGAATAATGAATGTATGGAATTTAATATGTTGAATATAAAGTCAACATCCATAAAAGTGGCAAGTAGAATTGATTTTATTGATATTATTGATGGATGCATTGAAGAAGTAATTCTTGAGTGTTTAAGGAATGACTCTATGGAGATACATAAGAAGCAAGAAGCAAATGATCCAATTTTTGAGGTAATCCCATACAAATATTCTCAATGGAAATCAAGATTTGAACCTTTAAGAAGTGAGGATGATGTAAAGGACAATACACTTTGTAAGGAAGTCAAGGTGGAGCTCAAGCCATTGCCATCAAATCTCATATATGCATTTCTTGACTCTAATCTTCAATTTCCTTTTATTGTTAATTTATCCTTACCTAGTAATGATGTTGATGCTTTATGTGATGAGTTGAATAATCATAATAGTGCCATTGGTTATTCTATAAATGATTTGAAAGGTATTAATCCTAATATATGTATGCATAGAATTCTTTTAGAGGATAATGGCAAGCCTTCTATTAAAGGTCAAAGGTAGTTGAATCCCACTCTTAAAGAAGTGGTGAGAAAAGAAGTGACTAAGTTGCTTGATAATGGATTCATTTATTCAATTAATGATAGTAATTGGGTAAGCCCCGTTTAGGTTGTACCAAAGAAAGGAGGCTTAACCATTATTAGAAATGAATCTAATGATTTGATACCTATTAGAACTATCACAGGATGGCGTATGTGTATAGACTATAGAAAACTTAATAAAACAACTAGGAAAGATCATTTCCTATTGCCTTTTATTGACCAAGTTCTTGAAAGATTAGCAAACTTTTCTTATTTTTGTTATTTGGATGGACTTAGTGGATTCTATCAAATTCCTATCCATTATAAGGATCAAACTAAGACTACTTTTACATGTCCATATGGAACTTTTGCTTTTAGACATATGCCTTTTGGTTTATGTAATGCACCAGCTACTTTTCAAAGATGCATGTTTTCCATATTTAGTGATCTACTCGATGATTATGTAGAAGTTTTTATGGATGACTTTAATGTCTATGGTACTGAATTTTCTAATTGTTTAGAAAACCTATCTAAAGTACTTGACAGGTGTATTGAGCATGGGTTAGTCTTAAACTGGAAAAAGTGCCATTTCATGGCGCAAGAAGGCATAGTGCTTGGACATATGGTTTCAAAGCGAGGCATTGAAGTTGACAGGGCAAAGATAGAAGTGATTGAAAAATTACCACCTCCGAAGTGTGTTAGGGATATAAGAAGTTTTCTTGGACATATAGGCTTTTATCGAAGGTTTATCAAAGACTTTTCAAAGATAGCAAAGCCATTGTGTAGGTTACTTGCTAAGGAAGCTACTTTTGAGTTTGATGATGCATGCTTGGAAGCATTCAAAATTTTGAAGAAGGCTCTTGTTTTTGCACCTGTCTTGCAACCACCTAATGGGGAGTAACCATTTGAGATAATGTGTAATGCTAGCAACTTTGTTGTAGGGGCTGTTTTGGGACAAAGAAAAGAAGGCAAGCCTTATGTGATTTATTATGCCAGTAAGCTACTTAATGAAGCTCAAATCAACTATACCATTACAGAAAAGGAGCTACTTGCTATTATTTATGCATTTTATAAGTTTAGAGCATACCTTATGGGGGCAGAAGGTGATTGTTTATTTAGATCATGTTGCTTTTAAGTATCTTTTAAGAAAGAAAGATGCAAAACTTAGACTCCTACATTGGATCTTAATGCTTCAAGAGTTTGATTAGGAAGTGAGAGACAAGAAAGGAAGTGAGAACTTTATAGTGAATCATCTATCAAGGCTAGATCAAGATGGATTAAA
This sequence comes from Mallotus nudiflorus, assembly GCA_947683625.1. Taxonomy (NCBI): domain Eukaryota; kingdom Viridiplantae; phylum Streptophyta; class Magnoliopsida; order Malpighiales; family Euphorbiaceae; genus Mallotus; species Mallotus nudiflorus. Next base: position 173,786 of record CANTUR010000307.1, on the reverse strand, counting down.
GAAACATGATGATGGTGTGCCAATCAATGAGACATTTTAGGGTGAACATCTTCTAAGTGTCACATCAAAAGAACTTCCGTGGTTTGCAGATATTGCAAATTATCTTGTAAGTGGTATTCTTCCTTATGGTATAGATTATAGATAAAGGAAAAAGTTCATACATGAATGTAGATTCTACTATTGGGAGGAGCCGTTACTTTACAAAAGGTGTGCAAATGGTTTGATTAGAAGATGCATTCCTCAAGATGAAATCCAAGATGTTTTGAAGCATTGTTAGTCTTTCGATGTTAGTGGACATTTTGGAGCATCAAAGACAACATCTAAGGTACTAGAATTTGGTTTTTGGTGGCCTACTTTATTTAAGGATGCTAGAGAATATGTGCTTATATGTGATAGATGTCAAAGAAAGGGAATATATTAAAGAAACACGAGATGCCTTTGAAAGGGATTCTTGAAGTCAAAATCTTTGATTTATGGGGAATAGACTTCATGGGTCCATTTCCTAGTTCCTTAGGTTACAAGTATATTTTGGTCATGGTTGATTATGACTCCAAGTGGATAGAAGCAATGCTGATAGTGACAAATGATGCTAGAGTGGTTAAGAAAATGCTTAAGAAAGTAATTTTTCTAAGATTTGGTACCCCTAGAGCATTGATAAGTGATAGAGGTTCACATTTTTGTAACCATGTGATTGAAGCTCTCTTGAAGAATTATGGAGTAACACACAAGGTTGCTACTCCATATCACCCATAAATAAGTGGGCAAGTTGAGGTGAGTAACTGAGAAGTTAAATGGATTCTTAAGAAAATAGTTTCCTCATCAAGGAAAGATTAGGCATTGAAGCTTGATGATGCATTATGAGCGTATAGGATAGCTTTTAAGACTTCGATAGGCCTTACTCCTTATCAATTAATTTATAGGAAGTCATGTCATTTACCCGTAGAGCTTAAGCATAAGGCATATTGGGCGACAAGAGCTTTGAATTTTGACTTGACGAAGGCAGGTAAGAAAAGGTTACTTTAGCTTAATGAACTCGATGAGTTGAGAATGAATGCTTATGAGATTGCAAAGTTATATAAGGATCTCACTAAGTTATGGCATGATAAGCATTTGATCAAGAAAGAATTTCATGAGGGAGAACTTGTTTTGCTTTATCATTCAAGATTGAAATTATTTCTGGGCAAGTTGAAATCACATTGGTAAAGTCCTTTTATGGTTGTTATGGTATATCCTTATAGTGTAGTGGACATTACTAATAGTAAAAGGGAAATCTTCAAGGTAAATGGACATTGTCTCAAGCCTTATTTGATTGGTGAAGTAACTACTTCGAATCAATCCATCTCTATCTCTACTTTTTGATGAAATAAAGGTAAAATTTTTAACTTTAATATATAGCACTAACACATTTTTATTTTATTATACATTTTTTTTACATATTATGTTCCTATTTCATTCTTATTTTATTTCATTTCATTAGCAAAATTACTTTAGTTTTTATAGTTACAAAGTTATTTTTATAAGGTTTTCGAAATCACACATTTTTAATTTCATATTATTTCTTTTCTTTAGTTTATTTTACTTATTTTCTTTACTTGCATACTCTTAGTTTTAGTATACATTTGGTATATTATTAGTATATATTTAGTTTATGATTAGTTTTTATCTCATTTTCATGTATTTCTTTTACACATATTGTTTAGTTGATAAGTTAGAATTAATTTGTGCATAATAGTGACTATCACAAGTCATTACAGTGTAATAACTCATAACAGAGAGTCAGCATGCCAAGTCGTTATGCTTGGCACGACTCGACCCATCACGTAGGAATTCGTAATGAGTCATTCCTGAAGATCGACTTAAAATAAAGACACATCATGTTGACTCGACACACTGTGCTGAGTCATCCCACATTCACACGCATATGCATTTCAAAAATTAAACTACACACATTTATAATAATCCTAAATTAGCACCTTTTACATCTTTTAATTATTGTTTATTTATTTTTAAATTCAAATTTAATTGAAAAGTTGTCTTATAATTTTAAAAAGGGTCAAACCTTTTCACATTTCAACACACCTTTTCATATCCACACACACCTTTTCACATTACTTTTACATAACTATTCACCAAACCTTACACCCCTATAACACCTATTTATACACCCTTTTGACCACCCAATCTTCCATATCTTCAATTCTAAAAAACAAAAACAAATTTCAATATTTAATCACACTTACACATCTACTCTTCATTCATCTTCTCTATTCTCTCTTCCATAACACAAACTTTTCATCTCTTCTCTACACAACAACAAAAAAACCCTACTCGAATCCCACCATCCCTCTCATTTTATTTTTCCATTTTCATTTCTTATCCTCTACATATTTTTGCAAAATTCTAAGTTTATGCAAGCAAGACTAACATTATGGGTAAGACTAGAAGATCATCATCCAAAATACCACACATTAAAGAATCACCCCAAGAAGAGGAGGAAAATCTGAGCAAGACTTACAAGGCTAAGTTTCTAATCCTTTCACATGTAGAAGGTGCTAAGTTGACAACAATAAGGTTTAGAGAAATCTTGGGTTGTAAGTATATTCCTAACTCTCTCTTGAACAATGTGGGTATGCTTGAAGTGTTTGATCAATTGCTAACTCAATGTGGTCTTAAAAAATTTTTCTCTATGCATGAGGATACTTATGTTTATTTAATTACTGAGTTTTATATTACCTTGGATGTTAATGAGAATAATTCAAAAATTCTAGAATTTAGGATGGAAAGAAAGAATCACTAACTAATATATTCTTTCATGAACCATGTGTTTGGTTTTAAAAAGGATAGATTATGTGATCCCCCATCTAATTTCAAGTTGAATGAATTCTGGACATTTTTGACTGATTTGCAAACCCTATTTCAACCTAGAAAAGCAAAGGCAATATTCATTAAAGATATGAAATATTGGTTGTTACATAAGGTCCTAGCATGTGTTATTTTTCACAAGTCTAAGTTTAATAGGGTTTCTGCACAAGAAATGTTTCTTATGTGGTGTATTCATAACAAGAAACCAATTTATTGGACTTATTGGATATTTAATTAGTTATTGTCTTGTGCTCCACATAAGGATTCACCCTTAACACATGGACATGTGATCACAATAGTTGCAAAGGCCTTGAATGTTGATCTTGCCAGGTATACTCGCAAGGTTGAATGCTTTTATTTTACTAACCATGCTTTTATGAGAGGAGAAGTTGTTGATGCATGATTTCAATTTATTCCTACCTGATCACGTTCTTGTTGGCGTGGAATTACTGGATCATCCTGAGTTGAGGAACCACCTACCGAATATCAAACAAAAAGTGACCCGGAAGAACTTCCTCAATATCAACCATATGGAGATGTTCCATTGCTTACTTACCCTCTCCAAAGTGCACTGAGCAATTCAAGTGACCACCCTCCTATTTGGGATCAAATTCTAAACAATCAAATTACCATGCAAGGGCAATTGAATGAAATGGCGTTTCACCAAAAGCAATTGGCTTGTCGTCAATGGAAATTGGAATACAAGTTGAACCAATACTTTGCTCAATCCGAACATTCAATTAAGTCTCCACCCACTTCTCCAATTGACAACTAGGGAAGTACTTCTATCCTTTACTTTACTTTTCTTTTCCTTACATTGAGGACAATGCATGCTTTTAAGTGTGGGGGAAGGGATAGATACATAGATATATTAGTATTAGTATATTAGTTACCTATATATTAGGGTATTATATTAGTTTAAATTTTTGTGTATTTTCATTAATGTTGATTATTTGTTTTGCTCCTATATTTAATAAGTAGTCATCTTTAATAGTCTTTTTAATTTTGATTGAAGTTAATATGTTTTGTTAATAGTGAATTTTTATTGCTCAATTGGTAGAAGTCTAAGTTTTATATAGTATAAGTAATAAGTTTATGTTTTTATCTCTTTTTATTATTTCTAAAATCTAAAGAATGTATTAGTCAACTTGTTAACTATGCTTTAAGCTAAGTAGTAATGATTTAAGTTTTGGTTTTCTTAAGGACTTAGGTAACCTTAGAGAAACTATAGCCATAATATATAAAACACTTGCTTTTCAATAATGGATATGGATAATGAAAAAAGAAAAAAAAAGTAAGAAAAAAATAATAAGTAAATAATGCTTGTGATATGATGCATCTTGAGTAAGTTATGTGTAAATGAGTATGCTCCTTAGTTGCATTCATTCAGAAAAGGATGTATAATGTCACAAGTAGATGGATCTTGAGTAAGTTGTGTGCATTTGTGTTTACTCCTCATTTGCATTCATTTGGAAAGAGTACATCTAGTAAATATACTTACGAATAAAAAAGTCTAAAAATGCCATGAGAAAAGTAAATTGTTATGTGTGCTTAACATTGTCTCTAGGTTGTTTTTGTCTTAAGAATCCCTCAGTTTGAAGCATGACTATATTGGCTAAGAAGCTTGGTTAGAACTTTGACTTTGCATTTTTTGATTTTATTCTTAGTAGATTGAGATAAATTGGTGAACTTATTGTCTATGTTATGAAACTTGTTTATTTTACCATTGTTGAGCATTGAAAGTTCAATTATTGAATTATTTTTCTTCTAACTTCATTCATGATTAAAGTGATTTGTTAAGGATGCTACATTTATTTTGGAAGTAAATGAAAATTTTGTTAATCTTTTTCATATTAGATCTTTTATTTGCTTGAGGGCAAGCAAGGTCTAAGTGTGGGGGAGTTTGATACAATGCAAATATGCATAGTTATTTAGTACGTTATAAATGTTGTTTTGTTTAATTTTAGTTAAGTTTATGTGTTTATTTAGTTATGAAAATGTTATTTTTAGTTCCAAATGCTTTTTATGTTTTTTGTATGTTTTATATATGTTTTTAGGTTTAATTGATGCATTAAAAGGATTTTGGATTTGTTAGAATGAAGTATGAAGCTTAAGAAGCAAAAGGAAGTTGAATTGATACTGTGTCGACTCATTACAGTTAGAATGAGTCGTGACAAAGCCAATCCGTGCCGACTCATCTTGGTGTGCCAACTTGTTTTATCACTAAAAGAGATGCAATTTTTCAACTTTGAGCAGTTTTTGTGTTTTGTCTATAACTTCTTCTATAGACATCCAAATGAGGTGATTCAAGTTTCCCTAGAAATATAACTCAAAGATCTAGAGCTTTAATGAAGGAACTATTTCAAGAAAAAGTCATTTGGAAGGACAAAAATGCCCTAAAAGTTACTATATCTATATAGAATTATGACCCTTCAATCAAAAGGGTACCTTTCCAATTGTAACTTATTTTAACCAACTCTAGGGTCTATATATATGTCAATTATAACCTATAACAAAGAGACCAAAGAAAAATATCTCAGTTATATATGAAGAAATATATGAGAAAAATATATAGTATTAGAATAAAAAATATAGATTTTCATTAGGACTTAGTTTATTATTTTGAAGATCAAATTAGCAAGCAAGATGAGAAGATTACTTTACACCAAGCAAGTACTAGAACGCTTAGTAAAAAGTGTTTTATCAATTCTCTTTCTTCTTCTTTTGTTGTTCTTTAATTATGTTTCTTGGCTAAGTCTTGTTTGAGAATTGCAATGATGAATTAAATAAGAACTACATTTTCTATCTTATCTTGTTTATGATTTAATTTCAATTAGTGCTTAATTAAGTTATTTATGATTGATTACCATATGTAACTTATTTTAATTGAATTATTTATAATGAGAGTTGGAGTAATTTAGTGGATGTATAATTAAGATTACATAAGAATTGGATTTACTTAGAAATAAAGAATTCATCTTAAGGGAAATAATTAGTAGATTTACTTGTGATTTCGTTGTCTATCTTTATAATACACTAAGAGAGCTTGTAGACTCTAAATGGGAATATCCTTAATTGATAATGAGAGTTGCTTTTATGGATTTATTGGTATAATATGATTTATGATTTTCTCTTATCTCTACAATACACCGAGAGAGCTTGTAGACTCTAAGAGGAAATACTTCTAATTGATAACGAGAGTTACTTTTAGGGACTTTACTTTAATCTGACAACGAGAGTTTCTTTTAAATATTATACGCACTAATTTTCAATCAATATGTTTTATGATGATCTTTTATAAGTTTTTGTTTATATTCTGAATTGTGATTTTCATACATATATATATTTGCTTTTTATTTCTGTTTAGTATTATAGTATATTAGTAGTAATTAGATTTCTTAATTAGTTTCAATTATTATCTTGACTTAGTTTTGCCTATCCATCTGAGTAACTAATCTGTTAATATAAAATTCTAATCAGTTAATTTTAAACGATTAATGTAAAATTCCTCAATTCCTAGTGTTCGACACCCTACTTACTCTATACTAAGTCCTTAGAGACTAGGGTTATACAATTCTACCTGCTTCATAAATTGATCATATTCAGTCTCATTCACGAGTATCTTTTTAGGTGATCACAAACTGTCCTTGAATAGTGCCTTTTAAGCATGTTTTTGGCAAAAATTGGTAGAACTCCTCATGAGCGCTCCTTATGAGTGTGAGTGCTCGTGAGCACACCTTTGACAACATCCAACAGAAATTTTTAAATGCAACGGATATATTTTTGCTCCTCACAAGCATTGTTCACTCATGAGCCGCCCGTGAGCATCCCTTGAGCTGCCAAAAGTCCAAGAATTGATTCAAAATTAATTATAAACATTGGAGATATAAACATTAGTTTTTAAGTGTTTGTATATATAAACACTCCTTACAACTCAATTGAAATGTTAGGAAACTTGTTTTATCATTCATTATTTTTTTAAACATTCAATTTAGCTCTTAAACTTTCCTTTAAAATAATTCTTTGTATATAACTCTTGTGAGAGTTGGTGAGTGATTAGAATAGACATTCTTATTCTTCTATTTTTTGGGTTTAGAAAATGGGAAGTGAGTTTCTATTCTAAAAGAATTGGTTTAAGTGTTTAGCTATTAAAACACTTAGGAATTTGGTTTTTGAGTGAGCCTTCAAAACTCAAGTTGTAAGGTTGTAAGAGTGAGACATAAAACTCTTGTGTAATCGCAATCTTATGAATAAGATTGTACTGATTAAAAATCCTAATTTAGGGATAAGATAGGTGGAGATGTAAGATTATTATTGAATCTGAACTCCTTAAATATTTGTGTTCTTCATTCTTCCTTCTCAACTCTTACTCAATTCTTGCAAGGAATTGCTTTAATTTCTTATTTTTATTCGATAGTCCTATTCACCCCCCTCTAGGACTCTTTCATAAACCTTATTCATTAAAAGCAGTGATAGAGGTAAAATTGTTATTGTAAGTGTTTATGCCGATGACTTAATATACACTAGTTATGATGAATGAATTTAAAGAGTCCATGTTAAGGGAATTTGATATATTTGATTTGGGGGGCTTGAGGTTTTTTCTTGGCATCGAGGTTTTACAAAGTATCAATGGTGTATATATTTGTTAAAGAAAACATGCACTAGATATTCTAAAACATTTTGATATAGAGGATAGCAATGCTATTTGTAGTCCTATTATTCTAGATTCAAAGTTGCATAAAGACGAAGAGGGAGTCAAAGTGGATGAGACATATTTTAAGCAAATAGTTAGTAGTATGATGTACATCACTACCACTAGACTTGATATGGTATTTATTGTAAGTTTAATTAGTCATTTCATGTCTAAGCTTGTAGAGATGCATTTGCAAGCTGCCAAAAGGGCTCTCAGGTACTTGAAAGGGATGATGAACTACGGGATATTTTACAAAAAGGGTGAAGCTGAAGAGCTTTTTGCATTCACTAATAGTGATTATGCCAAAGATATTGATGATCGTAAAAGCACCTCTAGATATGTTTTCTTGATGAATTTAGGTGTTGTTTCATGGTCTTTAAGGAAGCAACCACTAGTTACTTTATTAACCAATGAGGCTGAATTTGTGGCAACTGCTGCTTGTGCTTGTCAAGCTATATAGATAAGAAGGATACTAGAAAAGTTGGGTTATGAATAGAAAGGAAGCACCGCGATCATGTGTGATAGAAGCTCAGCCATTAAATCTCTAAAAATCTAGTCATGCATGGCAGAAGCAAACACATAGATGTGTGATTCCACTTTCTGAGAGATTCAGTTAAAGGTGGTGTTATTAAGATGGAGTTTTGTGGCACAAAAGATCAAGTTGCTGATGTGATGACTATGCCTTTGAAGTTGGAAGACTTTTTGAGATTACTATAGATGCTAGGAGTATGTGAGGTGTTAGATAAACTAAATACTTGAAAGTTTTTTGTTTAAGGGAGGGAATGTTAAGTTACTCAGTTGAAATAGGATTGCTCTATTAGAATAAAATCCTTATATATTAGGGTGTTAGTTGCATATTTTTAAAATATTATCTTTTACTTGTACCACGATATGTAGCATGTTGTTTTTTCTTATTGTTTTGTAATGTCTATTTAAACCAAGTTTAATCATTAAAAAAAACACATAATTCATCCAAATTTTCTAGAGTTCCTATTCTATTCTTTACACAATCAAATAGATAATCAAAATCTAAAATCCAAAAAAAAAAACCCAAAATTTAAATAATTAACCTAAAAGAAATCAACCAATCTAGTGCTCTGCTTAATAAAAATGTTGTATTCATAGAAGAAAATTCAATCTCAAAATAAAATTAAAATAAAAAGAATTAAAAAAAGGAAGAAAAAGAAGAAAACACATGAAACTGACCGATTCTTTCTTTAAAATCCTAAAAAATTTTTAGAATTCAGGAGCAAGATTTTGTGCCACAACTCGCTTGAGAATATCCTTTGAATTGTAAAGCAATAATATCAATAAACTATAAGTAAGGATCTAAAGGTGAAGAGGAATATGGGAAAAAAATGAACCAAACAGGAAGAAATGGAAGCAACAGAGACAGGAAGGAGAGTTGTAACCCTTTACTCTTTTTTCTCTGTTACAATAGAGAAGGCTTTTAGAGAGCTCAACGTGAATTAATTAAAGATAAACCTTCAGAAAGGAACACTTGAACCATTCTCTCCTATTGATTCTGGTGTTTTCAACCTAACACATAGCAAAATCTAAGCACAATTGAGATGAGGTGGAAATCAAAGCAAAGGGCACATGGCACAAATAAACCATCAACACAAATTATCTAAAAAATTTTCAAAGTGCCATATGACATTAAAAGCATGACATGGCAAACTTCATGCACTTATTTATTAGTTCTTTTATCTAGATAATTTTATGATTCTTCTTTATATAATACAGAATGTTTGACATTAATTAACTAACGAAGTTGTTAAGGAGATCTTAAGTGGTGCCATTTTTACAAATAGGTGAGCTCATTGATTGCACTTGCTGATTTTTGTTCTTTATATTCAATTTGAAATGTGAATAAAATAATTTACTTATTAATTTTTTTGAATATAGCATTGTCCATTTATGTATGTATTTAATTTTTTGGGTATATAATATGTTGTATTATTTAATGAGATTTAAGCTAATATATGTTAATTTGGCAATGGAGTTGCAAATAATTAAAAAAAAAAAGCATATCATGTTTACAATTTTAAGATAACATATTATGAAGAATAAAATTCAGACAAAAGAAAAGCAAATTTAAGGAAAATATGTTTTTCTTGTGTTCATAAAATAGAGGTTACAACCCTTATATATACACATAGGATACCTATTCACATCCTAATTAGAAATAGAATAACATCCAAAATAAAATAAAGACTTTATTCTTAATTGTCTATAAATATTTACTTTTTAGTGTATATAATCAAAATATTTACTTTCCTTAACACTCCCCCTCAAGTTGGTGAATGTATGTCAATTATTCCTAACTTGCCGAGTGAGTTATAGAACGATTTTCCAAATACAACCTTCATGAGGATGTCAGCTAGTTGAGTCTAAGAAGAAATAAATAAAAGATTAATTGTTCCTTGATTCAGATGAGCTTTGATGAAATGTTTGTCAACCTCCACATGCTTAATTAAATCATGTTGAAACGAGTTATTTACAATTGTTATGGCTACCTTATTATCACAATGTAACAACATAGACTTCAAATGTTTTAGTCCTAGATCCTAAATAATTTGCTTTATCTAGAGCAATTCACACACTCCATGAGTCATTCCTTTAAACTCAGCTTCAACACTCGATCTTGCTATGACTTTCTATTTCTTGCTTCTCCAAGTGACCAAATTCTTTCCAACAAATGTAAAGTACCAAGAAGTTAATTTTTTATCAATCCGATCTCCAGCCCAATCAGCATCTGTATACCAGTAATTTCATAATCCTTATTCCTCTTAAAGAATAAACCTTTGCCTGAGGAAGACTTTAGATATCTTAATACTCGATATACTGCACCTATATGCTATTTGCTTAGAGAATGCATGAATTGACTTACAACACTTACTACATAAGCAATGTCTGACTGAGTATGAGATAATTAAATCAACCTTCCTACCAGCCTTTAATACTGATCTTTATTAGTTGGACTTGATCTCATCGGATTGATAGTCCATAATTGACTTCAATTGAAGTCTCGGCTAACTTAAAATCAAGCATGCTTGTTTCTGTTAATAGATCCATTACATACTTTCATTGGTAGAGGGAAATTCTATAAGTTGATCTTGCAACCTCAATCCCTAAAAAATACTTCAATTTACCCAAATCCTTAAGTTCAAACTCGAATGCTAACTGCCTTTGTAAGATTATTGTTTTACTCGGATAATTTCCAGTGACTACTATATCATCAACATACACAATCAGAGTGGTGACTTTACCTAACTTTTATTTGATGAATAGCGTATGATTAGTATCACTTTGCTTATAACTGAGCTTCCTTATAAAAGTTAAGAGTTGTCCAAACCATGCTCGAGGCGATTACTTGAGTCCATACAATGCCCTTTTTAGTTTGCACACTTGGTCAGTACATCTTATTCTTGGTGGCGGATCCATATACACTTTCGCATCTATGGTTCCATTCAAAAAAACATTCTTCACATCAAATTTTCGTAGTGGCCAATCCATATTGGCAACTAAGGAAATAAGAACTCGGATAGTGTTCATTTTTGCTATTGGAGAAAATGTATCTTTACAGTCAATTCCATATTTCTGAGTATATTCCTGTATTACCAATCGAGCTTTATATCAATTAATGCTTCCATCTGGATTAAGTTTGACAGTAAATATCCACCTGCACCCCACCGTTTTCTTTCCTTTAAAGAGTGGAACAAGATCCTATGTGCAGTTCTTCTGTAATGCCTCCATTTCATCATTCATGGCTTTCTTCTAATCCATATTAGCTAAAGCCTTCTACGCATTACTCGGAATACATATAGTAGATAGTTGATTCACAGTATATGCATGAGATTTAGACAAATGGTTAGTTGATTTGAAATTATTGATAGGATATTTAGCTTTGGTATGAAGGTCTGGATCATATTATTTTGTTGGAATCCCTCTATTGATTCTAGAAGGATAATGAGGCTCGGTATTTAGAGGTATTAGGGGAGATTAGTTTACCTTATTGTGCACATTCGAAGTTTCTTCAACTTCCGATGTAGGTTGGGAAGATGTACTGTAGATGGTGGAGTTTAATGCGCGTCCAAGATTTTAGCAACCTCGACACTGTTTGAGCTCAGGGCTCTAGAGAACACACTAACCACTATCACAAAGACATGGCGTGGATATGAGGAGTCGCCACCCAGGGTAATAACTGGGATAAATCGAAAAGGTGGTACTTAATTCCTTAAAAGAAAGCTAGTACCACAACCAGGAGATTCTGGATACGGAATACCAACTTCTTTCAGTCTTGTGTTCATTTAGAATTACTTTATGAATTATTATCTTATTCTCTATTTACATGCAATTTCATATAAACCTTAAAAACAATCAACTTTAAGGCAAACTAGTCATGAAATATACAAGTAAATAATGTATTCAATAAATCACATAATCCCTAAGTTAGTCTAATCTACATAGATTTTAAATAAATGAGCTAAAGTCCACATATTTTAAATTATAAGTGAACCTAAAGACCTAATTCCTTTTGATTTTAATTAAATGAACCTAAGTCTACAAATTTTAATTCTAAATATGAGCTTAAATCTACAAATTATGGAAAATTTAAATTAGTGGGCCTAATTCTACATGTTTTAATTAAATAGTTATATTAAATCTACAAATTATTAAAAAAAAAAGCTTAAATTAAGTGGGCTAAGTCCAAATTAATTAAATTAAATTAGGTGAGCCTATGTCTAATTAACTAAATGGGCCTAAGGATATTTCTAACCTAAAATCTAATTAATTATGGACCTAAAAATATATTTTAATTAATTAAACCTAATTAATTATTAAGTGAGATGGACTAAGAGAATTACCTAAATTTAAATAAATAAATCAAGACCTAAAATGGGCTTAAGGCCTCAAAAGCACATAAAAATAATAAATAAGCCCAAAAACAAATAAAAACATAAAAAATAATTAAATAAGATCAAACAAATAATTAAATTAATCCTTACTAAAACCCTAATTTTATTAATATGCAACCTAAATTAACCTACTTCTTCCATTGATTTTAAGTAATTACCTGATTAAAAACCTAATTTTACTAACCAATTTAATAAAAATAAACATGCAACCATACACATAATTTCACTACTCCCATTATTGGGGCTGTTACATTAATTCATAAAACAGTTAATAAAATAAAAAAATAAAAGCAATAAATAAAATAAAATAGAAACCCTAGAAACTAAGTCTCTATGAGGCTTTATCTATGGTTTTCCATAGACTTCTCATGAATTCATCCCTCTAATATGATCACCATACGTTTTCCTCCATAATCACCATAAAAAATAAAATAAAATTATGATTAATGAAAAAAATAAAATAATAACTCAAAAGAAGAAGATGATGATGTTTATGAGTGATTTGGGGTACTCCTCAGATTTGTAATTCACCATTCTTGATAAGTCTTCAAATCTTCTTCTTCAAAAATTTTCCAAGGATCTTAAATTAATTGATAAACCAAAAGGAATTTTTGTACAAAAATAACTCACCAAAAAAAAGAATTAAGAAAGCTCTTTTTAAGAATCAATAATGGATGAAAATTGTTGATTAAACACACAAAAAAACCCAAAAGCTTTAAAAATATGTTGCTGTCGCCTTTTTCCCCCTTCCCCTTTTCCCTTCTACCATCCTTTTTATATAGGAAAAAGAAAACCAAAAATCCTAACTCAATTCTAACGTGATTCTAATTCCTAAAAATATAGGATTAATACTTAAAATCATATTTAGGAATTTTAGACCAATTAGGATTGAGTTAAAAGCCTAAAAAAAATTAAAAAAAGAGACAGAAGAGTCCAATCCTGACCGGGATTGTGCAATTCTGATCAAAATTATACAATTCTGACTGGAATTGGTGTAATTCCGATCGGAATTACATAATTCCAGTCAAAATTATGGAATTTCGATAAGTTTTTTTTAACATTTAATTAAAAAAAGACCCCTGTAAGAATTTAAGTTTGTAATTAGGTCCTAAAAAATATTGCAATTTAGTCCTTAAAAACACTAAATCCTTCTTTTAAAAGATGCATTTAGACCCTTGAAATTTTAAAGCTTAAGTATCAAGGACTTATTCATGATATTTTCATCATTAGAGTCCTCTATCGCATTCATAACTCATCATCCCGAAATTGGGTGTCTACATGTACTATCTTAATTTATTTTAGGTCTGAGCAAGATACTCAAATTATTGTCAATTTTCCATCTATATGAGATGCTCGGACCACTCAGAACATCAAATGTTTATCCATGTGAGATACTCAGAACATCAAAGATACTTGGAGTGCTATCTTTAAAGATGCTCAAAATTCTCTCCCCCTAAAGAGAGTACTCAGATTTTGTGAAGAAGGGAGCATTTTCATAGAACGAAACATCCTGACTTATATGCATCTTCTTTACATTTGGATCATAACACTAATATCCCTTTTGTAGATCCACATAGCCAATAAAAATACATCAGATAGCTCAAGAATCTAATTTCCCGAGTTGCTAATAAACATATGTCGAGCATCCAAAGATTCGGGGCTCAAGATTATTAAGAGGTGGAGATATGACAAGTTCCTAAAGTTTTTAAAGAGTTATTTTAAAATTGAGTACTTTTGATAGACTTCGATTTATGAGATACGCAGTAGATCGAACAACCTCTCCCTAGTATTCTCGAGGAACATTAATGTTAAATAATAATGCTCAGATGACTTCTAATAACTGTCAATTCTTTTATTTGGCTATACCATTCTGTTGGGGAGTGCCGACACAGGATGTTTGGTGGCAAATGCCATGCTCATGGTAAAAATCTTTAAGAGATGAGTTAAGATACTCTCCACCATTGTTATACTACAAGATTCGAATTTTACTCTGGTATTACGTAGCCACCATTTTTGTACAGGTCTCAGAAAGCATAACACACATCTCCTTTATTTGAAAATAGTGATACCTAGGTCATCCGGGTACATTCATCATTAAATATTGCAAAATATTGAGCACCAGATTGAGTAAGAATACGAGCAAATCCCTATACATTAGAATGAATGGTCATAAATGAAATTGAATTTTTATTATAACTCAATACATATGAAATCTAGTGGCTTTTTGCCAATTCATAAATAACACATTTGAATTTAGAGTCGGTGGTATTAAAAAATAATTTTGATTTTATTTGTTTAAGATAATGAAAATAAAGATGACCAATACAATGATGTCACAAAATAACTTGGTCTTTAGCTGAGCAACTTCTACCAACCCTATTGACTTGACTTGACTTCTTACTCGGATCACCATGCAAATCAAGATAGTATAACTTTCCACATTTAACATTAAAGCCAAAAATTTGATGCATTGCAATGTCCTGAAATACACAATAATTATGCCAAAATTTGATAGTGTCATTCAAGGTTTCAGTGATTTGGCCAACATATAGTAGATTACAAGAAAGAGATTAAACAATAAGAATAATATTTAGATATTGATCCTTTATGAGTGGTTGGTGCTATGCCTCCATTAGCAGTCAGGATATTTTATTGGATTGATGGTCAAATGGATATAAGATGATAAATGGAGTTTGTCATATGATTTGTAGCACATGTATCATTAATCCATGTATTATTTTCAGTAAAATTTTTCATACATGATGTTGCATCAAGATTACCACTTGGTTTAGTATCACTAAAGGTGGTAATTGCAACTTTTCCTAGCTTCTTACAAGGCTTTCTATTGAAATCCCACCATTTCGGATATCCCACAATTTTATATCACCATTCTTTGGAGTATCCCATAAGTGTATGTGATGGACTTACTCGGTTCTTTCCCTTTGAATTGGGGACAAGTCTAAACTACAACCAATACTATATGGTCTGGCAGAATCTTCAGCCCTTCTATCATATGTCGCTGATTATGATCCCTCTGCACATATGCATAACTAGACTCGAAATTAAGAGATGGATCCTTCCGTAGTACTTCACTCTAAGAATTATTAAATTTTGAATCTAGCCCGACTAGAAAAATATGTGTTTGAAGCCGCGTAATATGCTTATGAGTGACACTACTCCATTAACATCCTCCCCTTGAGCACAAGTCTGGGCATTAATTTTCTAAAATATTCCAACCAACTCATTATAATATGTAAGTAACGACCTACCATTATGACGTGTAGTGAATGATTTTCGGTTCAATTTGAACAACTGTAATATGAGCCCTAAAAGGGATCAAAAGTGCCTGAATATGAAAAATTCAAGCTAATTAGCTTAATTTCCTATTTTGAAATTAATTAGCTTGATATGGATGAATTTTGAGTTATTTTCTTATTTTAGAGTCAATAAGGAAAATTCAAGAAGATTCTAGAATATCTGAGAAGATTCAAGGATATTCCAAGTTAAAGTCAATAAGTCAACAAGTCAAAGTCAAAGTTAAATAGTCAATAAGTCAAAGTTAAGGGTGAATGGTTAACATGTGACATGGCATGTGACATGACATGCTTCAATGCTTAGTTGTCATGAGTTATCATTTTGCTTAGTTGTTATGATTTGTAATGAGTTGTTAATTTTGACTTTTCAAAGATGACTTGTCATTAGTTGTCATATTTTGAAGGAAATCTCCTTATTTAAGGATTTCCTGTATAGGTATCTTTGGGAATAAGTAAGAAGACCTTTTCCTTCAAGGATTATGTTGTTTACATGCTTATATAAGGGCTACAAATACGTAAAACGAATTTTGGAGAGGTTTGAAATATTGAAAGTAAGGTTTTTCCTTAAACTTTGTTCTTTTGAAACTTTGCAAGTTTACTTGAATTGTTTTACATTTACCTTTCATTACAATTGCTATGTTAAATTAGACTTAGAATTGTGTGATTGTTCATCTTTTAATAGCTAAGTATCTTACTTTAATTTAATAAGCAAGGGGTTTAGCTCCATCTTCACAACCTCATCTTAATGATCTTGGGCAACGATTTCAAAGTTGGATGCGCATTCTATCTCTGTTATAGGTACGATTTGTATCAAACTGAGTTTCATCATATCCATCATAGAAAATTTTTGAGACAACATCATATATCTCCTTTACTATTGAAAGACGAATGAATTTCTATATCAATGTAGGGCTTATGGAATCAATTAACCAACTTTTGACTCAGTTATTATTAATAAGGCAAGTCTCCAAAGCTTGATCTCCTGCTAGTGATTTTGGCGTTGTGCCAATAAGGAAACCAAATTTATTTCTGACTCCAATTCGTATCTCTATGAGTTATGACCATAGAAAATAGTTCGTATTATCAAGAATAATTCCCGTAGGAAAGGGAGAATTATCTTGAAGAGTTTGAATAAAATTGAGTATTCCATGAGATACAATGGATGTGTTTTCAGTAGTAATATTTTTGAAGATTTAAGGAATTCAAAGGATAAGAGAAGAAAAAAAATATAATTTCAAGGATTTAATACAAAAAAACAAATTCAATTTCAATAGATAGACTCTAATACTATGAAAAATAAAATTCACAGAAAATAAGAGAAAATTCTAAGGAAATAAGTTTTTCTTATATTTATAAAGGAGAGGTCACAACTATTATATATACATATAGAAAACATATTCAGATCCTAATTAAGAATAAAATAATATCTTAAATAAAATAAAGACTTTATTCTTAATTGTATAAAAATATTTACTTCCTAATATATAAGATTAAAAAAGTTATTTTCCTCTACATATTGCACAATAAATTTTCAACCTAAAAGATGTAAAATTTTTTTTAGATTTTTAAGTAAACAAATATGCACAATCACAATTCATGTCAAATAAATCAATATTTCACATCTAATAAAATGCACTTTTAGCTTCTAACATATGTCATAATTTAAATTTACATCAATAAAAATATATTCAAAATATTTTTTCATGTTTAATTTTTTATGTCTTCTACATTAAAAATAATTTGACTCTTTTTTTATTTATCTTTTTATATTTTAAATTCATTATATTCATTTAATGTATATAAAATTAAAATTTTAAAATAATCAAATAAAATAGATTTTAATTTCCACATAAAACGCGGGGTTTTAGTTTTTTGCTCATTTCTCAATTATGATGCCAGCGACAAAGAAGCAGGTGTCCATGTTTTCCTTGTAACTTTGGTATAAAATGGAAGCACTTTAAAATTCCTCTTAAATAATAATAAAAATAAATTCTGTTTGATTAATATGTTATGACTTAAAATTAAAATATTGCTGCAAAAAAAATAAATTTTATTGTTAATCCTATCAATTGTTGGTTCAAATGATGATTTTTTTAATATTAACTTTTTTAATCTTATTTGTTTTTCTAAATTGAAAGTAACTTCGTATTCTATATAAAATATAAATAATATATATATTTTAAAATAATTAACTAAATAATTTAAATAATTTAAATATTACAACTTATCCAAAAATAAAAGTGGAAACATAAAAAGTTATTGTAATAATTTTGTTTGATTATTTTCATTAATAGTACATACATTTTAATAATAATAATAATAATAATAATAATAATAACAATTGAATAAATAAATAAAATAAAAATAGAAAATAATGAAAAAATCATTTTTTAGTAAGAGAATTTACATATTTTTACTTTTAAATAGAAAAGAAAAATGTATTTTTAGTAGAATAAAAAATAAAAATAAGAGTAATATTTTAAATATAATACAATTCGAGTGTTTTACATAGAATATAATATGTATATTTTAAAATAATAATTTTAGAATATATGTATTTTAAAATAATAATTTTTTTATAATTTTTTAAGAAAAATAGCAAAGGTTTTTGTTTTTCTATAGATAAAGTATTCTAAATTTTAATAATTCAGCGCATATGTTTTTATGGATGAATACTCAATTATAAAAATAAACACTTATCAAATTTTTACTTTAATAACTTTGAACTCAACATTTAATATTATATATAGATTGTTCTCATTTCACATGTATTTCTTAGTTTCTAATTATAATCAAATTTAATTTATTTTTTTACATTAATATAAAAACAATTTTAGTTCAATTAAAATAAATTTAACTTAGTTTTTTTTTTCTGTCTTTAGAATTAATTGTCTAATCGAAAGGTTTGTTTTTGAAATATTTTAAAATTATCTATTGCAATATAATTACTTTATCAGAGTTCTATTTAAAGTAAAAAAATCAATACTTGTTTTAAAATGAATTTAGTGCCTTCTATAGTTAATTTTTTATTTTTATTTTTATTTTTTACAAGATGCCCTTTGATAATAATTTTTGGTGGATAATTCATGAATGAGTTATTATGTAAATCTGTATTTATTTATTTTTCATCCAAGATATCGGAGATTTTTTTTGTCTCCATTCCTCTTTTCTTTTTTTTTTTCTTTTTTGGAACAAGTGACCATTCTCTTGTTACATGACAAATATTTTGGTAAGATCAATGTTCTTGAAATTTTGGGCCCAACTATGTGATTCCTTTTGGGCCTAACTAAAAAGTAATATATAAAAAAAGAAAAAAAAAATCACCCATATACCCTTTCACCAGTTTTATTTCATTTATAACTTGTAACTTTTTTTCTTTCACTTTTATTTTTTATGTTTTCGTTTTTGTCTAAAAAATGGTCTATTTTTTAAACTTTTAGTTTGAAATTGGCCATCTCCGTATTTAAAAATCAACAAAGTCTCAAGGAACAAAAAGATAAATAGTGAGACAGAATTTAAAAAGGCCCATAAAATCCAAATAAAACTAGCATCTTGAGATATCGTTAAAGAGAGATTTACGTATTTATTTGATTTATATATTTTAAATAATTTAATTTTATATTTTAAATAATATTTTTTTTTATTTTGAAACTCACTATTATTTAGAATATAAAAATGAAGCTAATTAAATAAAAAATTACACATAATCTTTAATAATTATTTTTTTATAATTATTTAGAATTTAAAAATTGAACTAATTAAAGTAAAAATTACTTATAGTATTTAAGAATTATTTTTCAGTAAAAATAGCAAAAGATTATGAAATAACAAAAAATTATGAGATGTATCAAATAATTTTTTTTTATTATTAATACTAATAAAAGTAAACATTATATTTATGATCTTAATTTTATTATTAATGATGAAAAAATTAAAAAAAGAACAATCAACAACAAAATAAACAAAAATCAACAACTGTAATTTTTTGTTGCTTTTAATTATTTTTGTTGTTTGTTTATATTTGTTGATTTTTGTTAAAAATTAAAAAATAACAATAAAAATTATGAGATATATAAAAAATCAATATCTTTATCATTAATACTAATAAAAGTAAAAATTTTATATATGACCTTAATTTTGTCATTAATAATGAAAAAATAATTTAATAAATAATAAAAAATCAACAAAAATAAACAACAGTCAACAAGTGTAAAATTTTGTTGATGTTTTGTTTCAATTGTTGTTTTTAATCTTTTTTTTTGTTTCGATTTGTTAATTTTTTTTTATTTTTTGTTTTTGTTGATGTTACAATTATATCAAAAGAATTGTAAATTTGTTACATATTGATGATCATTAAATATCAAATAATTTTTTAAAAAAAAGTTGTTAGACATTTTAATAAACAAATTCAAGTAAAAAAAACAAAATCCTTTTTATTTAAAAATATAAAAGGAGAAAATTTATTTATTATTGTTGTTATAATAGTTGAAGATATTTATTGCTTGGTTTAACAACAATTGAAGATGTTTAGTTCATAATTATTCATTTTAAAAAAAGGGTCTTAAGAGAAAAAAATATTGAGCAAAAAAAAAAGAAGGAAAACATTAAGAATAAAATAAAGACAATATCTTAAAAATTAAAAAAAAAACCGTTGAGCAAAAAAAAGATGAAGACATTAGAAAAAAATGTGGATAAAAAAAAAAAAGATGAATATAGTACTATAAAAATAGAAAAAAAAATGTTTAGCAAAAAAATGTTGAGAAAAAAATGAAGATAGTAGAAAAAAAAATGTTAAGTAAAAAAACAATGAGAAAAAATAGATGAAGAAAGTAAAAAAAATATTGAGAAAAAATAAATGAAAACAGCATAAAGCAAAAAAAATTGTTGAAAAAAAACAACTAAAATGTTGAAAAAAAAGTACAAAATAAAAAAAAGAGTTGAAAAAATAAGTAAAAATGAAAAAAACGTTGGAAAAAAAAAAGACAATCCTAAAAATAAAAGCGGTAAAAAGAATGAGATATATTTGAAAAAATTAATTTTGTAAAAACATTAAAAGTTTTCACAATCAATGGATTTTTTGAAAGTTTTTTTTTTGTTTTTGGTATATTTACATAAATATAAAAAAGAAAGGAATTTTTTCAGAGAAAAATTAAAAAATATTATCAAAAGTTACATTAGCAAAAAATATTTTTAAAACCAACTTTTCTAGCATTTTTATTTCAAATATGGATAACTTTCTTTTTCTCTTTTATTTTTAGGATATTATCTTTTTTTTATCAATATTTTTTTTACTCAACATTTTTTCTAATGTTTTCATCTTTTTTTTTTAATATTTTTTTACAATTTTCACTTTTTTCTCAATTTTTTTTTATGTTCAACATTTTTTCCTATTTTTAATGTAGTATTAACAGTTTATGTTTTTTACTCAACATTTATTTTTTATTTTTAAGTTATTGCCTTCATTTTTTTTTCCTCAAAGTTTTCTTCTTCTTTTTCTCTTCAAATAGTTTTTTTTTTTTTTTTTTTTTGCAAACAAATGATTATGAACTAAATATCTTCAATTGTTGTAAAAACAAATAATAAATAAACAATTGAAAGACAATAAAGTACAATAAGAAAATAACAAAAATGTGTTTTCTTTGAGACAGAATTTGAGAGGAGAAAAAAACACAAAGAGGAAAGAGTTGAATTTATAATTTTTACTATAATATAAAAATAATTCTACATGACTCTAATAATAATAATAAGATACTTTTAGCAAAGTCACAAATTAGGCAAAAACCAAGTTGAAAAATAGAGGCAACTGATAAGCAAAATAAATCAAGAGCAAAAATAACTTTCAAAAACTAACACAATGAACTCACTGCTACACTAAAAATTTCCTCTTCAAGGAATTGCCTCTGAATCATCAAAATTTCAATTAGTGTACAGGGTGGTTTTTTACGTAAGTGACATATGTCTACAATATTGGTCAATTGTTGACGTGTAGTACTTGATATGAAAATAGGAAAAGTCATAAGTATTTTACCACAGGAGATAAAATCTACAACACTCAAGAATGTGGTAAATGAATGAACCTAGATCTAGTTGAAGCTTTGGTACCCTCTCTCTAAGTGGATAGCTAAAAAATAAAAAAACATCCAAAAATGAAAAGACCAAAACATGGAAAATACCACTAGTTCAATTTTGAAAGACGAAATATAACAATGTTAAAAAAAAGGAAACTAATGGATCAAAGTTGGTCTATTCGTGATATTATCTCAAAAAAATATTCCAAAAACTACTCTTATTTTTTAAAAAATCAATTAGTCTAAAAAAATTCAAACGTTTAACTTTTCGCTATTTTAATTCATTTTTAAAATTTTGACAAAAATATCTAAATTTAACGAATTAACTGTAATTATAGCTTAAAGTTGATTTTGGTCAAATTTGATGTAAAGGAGGTGATGTGATATCCTAAGTGACACTACTAATATAGGACATATTGCCATATCAATTAAATATTTACATAAAAGATTAAATATTTATAATTTATAGCAATTTTGTTCCATGGCATAAATATCTCAATTTTCTAACTACATTACATTTTATTATTAAATATGTGATGTAATTTATGGTTACTTTATTTTTTACAAAATAAACTTTACTTTATTAATAAACATCATTAGATGATTTAATACACTTTCATTCAATGGTGATAAAAATAAAGTGAAAATAAAGTAAATAAAAACCAAAGTCACCATAAAATTTTCCCTAAATATGTAATTTGTTAGTAGTTAACTATAATATTTAATTTATCAATTTTTTTATAATTTATAGAAATTTTAAAACATAAATTATACATTTAAAACTAAAATGCATTAATTTAATTACTAAATTATTTTAGAATAAAATAATATTTATATAATTATTATTTAATCTAACTAATAAAATATTTAATATTTAAATTATTTATTATTTAAATATAAAATTTTAAATGTGTATTATTTTTTTAATACTAAAATCCGACAATGTATTAATAAAATTATTTAAGAAATAAAATATTTCACATGATTAATAATCATAAATGTTGGTAAAATTAAATATATGTACCAATATAGTTATTAATTATGTAAATATTATTTTATTTTGAAATAATTTAGTTATTAGATTAATGTATTTTAGTATCAAATGTATGATGTATATTTTTAAATTTTTATAAATTACAAAAATAATTGATAATTTAAATATTATTATTAGCTACTAAATATTGCATATTTAATAATAAAATAAAATATATTTAAAAAAATTAAGATATTTGCGCTAAAATTATAAATTTTGGATAAATATACTATAAATTTGATTTTTTTATGCAAATATTTAGTTGATGTGACAATAGGTCTCACATCACTAGTGTCATTTAGGATATCATATTAGCACTTCTAAGCTCAATTTTGAGCTATAATTGCAATTGATTTTTTAAATTTGAACATTTTGCCAAGATTTTAAAAGTGGATCAAAATCACAAGTAGAAAAATTTTAGATTTTTTTAGATCAATAGTTCTTAAAAAATTATAACTTTAAAACTTTTTTAAATACACCATAAGTTTTTTTAAAAAGGGTAAATTACGATTACCTTTTGAGATTTGGTCAAACTAACTATTACGTCCAACATTTGTAAAAGTCAATTAATTACTCCTTGATATTTGACATCGTAAATTATTTGCCCCATCCGTTAGATTTCTTCGTTATAATCTGTTAAGTTGAGATTAAATTTCTAATTTGCCCATATATATTTTAATATTTCTTTTATTTTTATGATTTGAGTTGTATTATCAAGACATCCATTATAAGATATCCATTTTTATTTTTTTTAAATATTTGTATTTTTAATTATATTATCAACAAAAGTAATTAATAATAAATTTAAAATTATTTATCAAATGTAAGTGAAATTTAATTTTACTAAAAAGAAACACATAAATTAAAATTATCATAAATCATAAACAAGGTCAAGGCGTCCATTTTTTGTTTTATATTTTTCAGTATTTATTTATTTACATATTATTGTTATTAATATTGTTATTTATTTTTAAATAAAAACTAAATAATAAAATTTTTAAATTTTTATTAGCTTTGTACCAAGGTCCAAGAGTAATGTGTTTTTTTTACATATTATTAGTATTTTTATTTTTTATTTATTTTATCAATAAAAATTAATTAATAAATTTTTTAATAATTAATAAATTGTTTAGACACCAATAATTAACAAAATTAGTTATACTTAACATAAGTTGAATTTTAATCATAAATCAAAATTATTTTTTTTAAAAGGAAAAAATAAAAACGGCATCTCATTCACCCTATCACTGTCATCTCATTCACCATCATTACCATCACCTACAAAAATTCGTTGCCTGACGCCTCCACGTAATTTGCCTAATCCTCACCTGCTTCTTCTTGCGAAGCCGAATCTCTACTAGCTGCTACAACTCCTACTGGCCCTTTGTAGGCCTTTACCTGCTCCCTTTTTTCAGTCGCGTCTTTGTCCCCTTCTTTAGTAAGGTCACAAAGCAGCGAAGCTGCTGCTTTCTCCCTCGTTGGTGACATGATGGAGAAGAGAAGAGACTCGCGAAAAGAAGAGATGAGATGGAGAAGACGATGGTAGCAACCACCACCGCCACTTCCTCAACTGTCGCCAAATATTTGGGCTTGGTTAATATAAGTTCTAATTTTGGTTGGTGCTGGGTTTGTGATTTTGGTATTGGATTTGTGATTTGGGTTTTGGTGTATCAACCATTTATCAATTTATTCTTCTTCTTCTTCCTCATTTTTGGTTTTGGTTTTGATTTTGGATAAATATTTGATTAGTGTTAATAATGTGAAAATAGTGTAAAGCAAAGGCATGTTGTAAGCACCCAATTTCGAGATAGTTGAGTATGGATGTGACAAAAGACTACAACGATGAAAATATTATAATTAGATTTTAAACACTTGAAGCTTGAAATCTCAAAAGTCCAAATGCATTTCCAAAAAAGAGTATAATTGGATTTTTAAAGGACTTAATTGTAATTATTTTTTAGGACCTAATTGAAAAGTTTAATTTCTTTTAGGGTTTTTTTATAATTAAAAGGTAAAAAAAGATCAAAATTACAGAATTCCGAGTAGAATTATATGTTTTCCATCTATTTTTTTATTTTTACAGTAAATAAAAATTCTATTTCCTGAATTTTGATTAGTTAAATAATATCATAAATTCCTTTTTTGGATTTATCTAAATTTTCATAAAATAAAAAGTTCTTTTAAAATCAAAACTCTATAGAGAGAAAATCATAATAGGATACATCTTTTAGCTAGAGTTTTTTATATAAACCCAGCTTAAACTCTCCTAAAGGGGACCTCTCTCTCTTTTTCTTTGGACTTTTTTTGGAGGCTTTCACTTCTCTTCTTACGTAGTGTTCAAAAAATATTTTCTTGTGAAATATCTGTTCTTTGAAGAAGAAGCAGTAAGCTTTTTGAAAGGAGAACAACAAGTTTTAAAGATCTATTTAAAAGTAACGGTGATTTATACTATTCTGAAAGGCAAATTAATATGGCATCTATACCATCTCCTCTCATACTATCTTCTAGTTATTATTTGATTATTTTGGTTCTATTAAATTTTAACTTTATTTAATTTGTTGTTATTTTGTTTATTCACTAGCCATTTTTTATTTTTGTATTTCTATTGATGAATATGGAGAGGGTTACATGATGAGTTCACTTAAAGAATAAAATCCATGAAAATCCATGGAATGTCATAGATTGAATTTTGTAGCCAAATATAGTTTCTAGGTTTTTATTTATTTATTATTATTTTGTTGGTTGCTTTGTTTTGTATTTTTATTTAAGGTTATATTAATCTTTTTTTTCTTATTATTTACATAGTGGGAATAATGAAATCATGTATGCATGATTGTGTGTTTTATTTTAATTAATTGGTTAGTAAAGTTAGAGTTTAAATTAGGTAATTAATTTAAATTAATGGTTATAGAGATCATTAGGGTTTTGAATTAAAATTGGATTAGATTTAAGTGGATAGAATTAGGGTTGCTTGTTAATTGTTTTATTTATTTGTTCTTTGTGGTCACTTTAATTAAATTAGGTTCTTTAGAATAAATAAGTTAATTGCTTGTTTGATATTTTATTTGATTGTTTTGGTATCTTTTTATGTTTTTGGGTTTGTTTATTTATTTTTATGTGTTTTGAGCTCTAAGTCCAAGTTAGACTCTAACCCATATAATTAATTTTAGGCTTAAATAATTCTTTTTTGGCCCACCTTTTATCTAGCCCATCTCACTTTAATAAGTTATTAATTAATTAGGAATAGATTTTAATTAATTAAAATGCATCTTTAGACCCATAATTAACTAGATTTAGGTTTGAGATAACTTAGGTCCATTGAGTTAATTTAGACATAGGCTCACCTAGTTTTATTTAATTTAATAGACTTAACCCATTAAATTTAAGTTTTTTCCACAACTTGTAGATTTAAGATCACCTTAGAATTAAAATATGTAGAATTAGGTCCATTAATTTAAAAACTTCATAATTTGAAGATTTATGCCCACTTTTAGAATTAAAATAAATAGACTTAGGTTCACTTAATTAAAATTAAATAGGAATTAGCCCATTATTCTTAGGGTCACTTGTAAATTAAAATATGTAGATTTAGCCCATTTAATTAAAATTAATTTAGATTAGACTAACTTAAGAATTGTGAATTTAAATGAACACATTGTTTGCATATATTTTTCATTACTAGTTTTTCTGGAGTTAATTGTTTAAATAAGGGTTTATATGAAATTGCATGTAAATAGAGGGTAAGATAGTAATTCATAAAGTAATTTTAAATGAACACAATGTTGACCTTAGCAATAATCAATATTAATTTTGATCTTAAAAAACTTAATTTTGAGCATTTAATTTATTTGTTTAAGTGTGTATAATTTAGGACTCCATTGGAAGTTAAAATGAGGTATGATTATTTTGGGCTAATTCGACCTCTAAGATTCAAGGAGGCTTTTGAAATCCTTAGAGCTTTATAATGAAAGTTATCTTCTTCACATTTGAAATAGACATTTTGAGCTTTTTGAATTGGGTTTTCTTGTCAAAATCTGAGTTCATTGGGGCATGAAAATATTAAGTCGAAATCAACATATGCAGCTGCTATTTTAGATTGCATAACTCTTAGTATTTTGGACATATCTTGAGCTACAAATGTCAAATTGAGGTGATTCAAAATGATATAAAAATCTAAGTCAAATAAATATAACTTTAATGAAGAAAATTTAAGCAAATTCAAACTTCTTCAATATAAAATTATGGGTTCCACTTGTGTATAGCTGTTTGACAATAGTTTACATTTTAGATTACACAGCTCTTAGTATTTTGGACATATATTGAGCTATAAAAGTCCAATTAAGGTGATTCAAAATGATATGGAGAGCTAAGTCAAATATCTACAACTTGTATAAAGAAAGTGTAGGAAAAATCAAACATCTTAAATAGCCAATTATGGTTTCAATCCATGTATAGCTGTCTAACAATATCACCTTCAATAATTCAAAATTATAATCATTGAATTCAAAATATAGATGTTGGACACATTATTTGCACCTCCAAAAACTATATTTTTGAGTGTTTGTCTATATAAACACCTCAAAAGCTGAATGGAAGTTAAAAAAACTTGTTATCATTCATTCTTTCTTATGCTTTCAATTAAGCTCTCAAATTCTCTTAAATAATTTTTTGTTTGTATAACTCTTGTGAGATTTGGTTGTGTGTTAGAAATAGAATTTTTCTTCATCTTAAATCTTGGGATAGATTAGAAAGGAAGTGAGATTTATTTTTAAAGGAATTGGTTTAAGTATTGTCCATTAAAACACTTGGGATTTGGTTTTTTAAATGAGCCTTGAAAACTCAAGTTGTAATGTTATAAGAGTGAGCCATAAAACTCTTGTGTAATCTCAATCTTGTGAATAAGATTGTGGGTGATTGAAAATCCTAACTTGGGGATAAGTTAAGTGGAGACGTGATGGGTTTCCGCAAGTATAAGGATTCGTACAAGTAGTAATTAAATATTGATGCCACAGAGATTGTAGATTGACTACAGTGATACTAGTTGTGTTTGTTTGTTTAAACAACGAAAAAAGGTATTTTGAATTAAACTAAAAATTAAACTAAGATAAAACACAAAAATCATAATGAAATAACAATCACTTTAGAGAGCTAGGGTTATTATTACTAATTCAACCTTTATTTAAGATCAATTAATTACTAAGCCACACCTAACCTTAATCCAATTTGAGGGTTTCTCAAGAATCATAGACTTTCCTCCTAAGACAACCTATGATTAACCAAGTAAATTGGCGTTCTTAGATTTAAAGCTCTCACCTACTAAGTGTTCGGTTAACCTAGTTTAAGCACCACCCTTAATCAATATTAGTTGCTTAAGTGTTTCTCAACTAAGAAAGCATCTAATAGGTTATTATTTAAATCCAATACAACCCATCTCTCGATTAAGTTTTATTATGTATATTTAATCAAAGGGTGATCAATCCTAAAAAGACATTAAGTTTAACAACAACCAAAGGATCTAGATTAATGGCTTAGGTTTAATTGTGATTAGCTTATGGTTGATTTGCAACAAGAACCCTAACTAAGAATTTAGCTACTCATGTTAATTGTAAGAGACAAAGAAAAAGAATAAAAGAAAATAGACATTATCATTAAATCAAAATTAAGAACAAATAAACACAATTGAATAGAAAAAACCCCCTATTCAATAGGAAACTTGATATTCTTCAATTCTTATTCTTAAATCTCTAAACTAACATAAGCAAGAAAAATCCTTATTTTCCAAAACTGCTCTAAAAAATGTCTCCCTAAAAAAGTGATGAATAATCATCTCTCCACCTTCTTGTTTCTGGTGGCTACCCTCTTATAGAACCCTAATTACCAGCCCTAGGGTTATAGCCATGCGAAATCTCTATCTTGTCCCTCATGAATCAGCAATTAAATTTGACTCCAAATTTCCCAATCACCAAGTCATACGGCCATGTGCATTTTGCACACGGCCGTGCACATCACTTCTTCAACATTATTGCATATTGACCTCTATTGCTTTCTGAGCCCACTTCAAGTGCCCCACAGCTCCCATGTACCTTCCTCTACTGTTCTTTGACTTCCCTAAATACATAAAAATCAACAAAAAATAAACCAACTAATACATGAAAATAAATAAACACACAAGATATGCATTAAGTACTCAACTAAATAAAAATTGAATAAAAAAACACAAACTTAACTAAAATTGCATTTTTCCTAACACAAAGACTACTTAATGAAATGCATTTTTCATACTCATCAAATTCCCCCACACTTGAATATTTACTTATCCTCAAGCAAAACCTGAAAACACATATCTACCTAAAGAATCATACTCATTAACTAGCTTTAACTTGACTAACTACCATAATCTTCATTTAATAAAAAGTTTAAAAACTCAAAATTTAAAACAGTAACTGAGGTTAAGAATATATTATTACCGTGTGAAGAGCATACTTTTCTAGTGAATATATGAAAACAAACGATTGACACTCAAGATAAATAGAAATAAGTAGGAATCGTGCCAATA
Organism: Mallotus nudiflorus; assembly: GCA_947683625.1. Taxonomy (NCBI): domain Eukaryota; kingdom Viridiplantae; phylum Streptophyta; class Magnoliopsida; order Malpighiales; family Euphorbiaceae; genus Mallotus; species Mallotus nudiflorus. The sequence continues at coordinate 144,338 of CANTUR010000307.1, read as the reverse complement.
ATAAGGAGGATAAGAAGTTAATTAATCAATGTCTTCCCAATCTCAACATCCCCCGCCTTTCTTGTGTTACTCAGTGTGGAAACGTCAAAAATGGGTCCTTTGGATACTCTTACTCTTAAAGAGCATTGGAGTAGAATGAGCATTTAAAAGATTTGTCTTTTCAATTTTAAGCTCCAAATGAGTATGTTTTACGCTCCATCTCATTTCTTGATGATTTTTTTTAACCACTCTAAAGCAGCCCTAAATTCCTACTCATAAATACTTTTCTTAAATATTAATCATCTAGATTCACTTATTCAATAGAAAAGTAAGCATTAATGTTCATTAAATTTAAAAATTCCTAACCACAAGTTGCTCTTCTAAGTTAAAAATTCAAAATGATCCATTAAAGGAAGATTAAGACATTTCTTCAAGAAAACTAAGATTAATGAATAAGGCTCTAAAGGTATATATGTTGCAAAATTCAAGTGTAAAAGCAAGGCATAAACACACAAAAGGGTAAAAATAATAATAATAATAATAATAAAGCATGTAGACTCTTAAAGTAAAACAAACACACAAACATACAGTCATGAAAAGAAAATAAATAAATAAAAGAAAATTAAAGAACATGATACTCCCTTTATTCCAGTGAAACTGAAGAGGGAATATATGGTGTGACCATGATGCACTTTGCAACTTCATTTATAGCTTTAGATCTTTTATTTTGAGGAAGGATGCGAAAGATTTCATCAATTTAAAGTTGCAACCTTTCAGCTCTAGATTCACATCGCCTCTCAAACTTCTCTATCTGGTTCGACAAATCCATAACCATATTCCCAATCCTATTGTCAGAGATATCCATCCGCTCTTTGATTTTTTCCATGATACCATCACTCCATTTTTCAGTGTTCCCTCGCTTCCTTGATTGAGCTTCACTCCCATTATCTCCTTTTTCAGTTGCATTAGGGGGTAAAGGTATTTCACCATGTTGCATTGCCAATTGGCGGATCATGTAGCATCTTCCACCCGTTACATCATGAAACTCATTGAATTTGGTGATGATTTCAACTCGTACTAGGTAATTTTCATCAAGGGACTCGACTTCTAAAGGCTCTAATTTATGTTTGGCAAATTCAAATGGAGCAAAATACAATGCTAAACCAGTGACAATATGCCCCATTGAGATCAATGCCTTTCTAGCGTAAACAACACGCCAAATAGAATATAAAACAAAGTATGTACTACATACTTTTGTGTTAGTCTTCAAGCACCACAACATGAATAGTTCATCAGGAGAAACCCTAGTACTATCTTTTCTTCCAAAGATTGTATGTGCCATGAATTTATGCATGATTAAATATGAGTGATCTTTGATCAAATCACTAGTCATTATTTGACCCTCACAAACTTTATCACCTTCAGTGATTTCATGCCAAAAACTACTCATATTATAATCCATAGGAGGTTGACAAACACCTCCTTGAGGAAAAGCAAATATTTGAGACATGATTTCACAGTCAAATAAGTATTCTTTCCCAAAGAACCTACACAAAAAGATCCTTAGAGGTGCATCTAGAATCTTAAATGTAGTGTAAAATTCTATTATGAGTTCAAAGAATACATCATATTGGGCTGTAGCCAATTTAAACCACCCTAATTTATTGCAAAACACATATATGGTTCCCTTAATACCCATATTCAATAGTACCTCATCATCAAAGTATTTTGGCTTATTGAAATTTCTCTTGACTAAGGAGCAGAATCTCTTCCCTTCCTCTTTAGAATAAATGGCAAAGAAAGCTTCATAATCGTCCCTCATGTCCTTAGGCTTGCCCTTGCCATCACTAAGCTTCTTTCCTTGAAATTATGTCTTTGTTCTAGCCATCATAATAATATTAGTACTAAAATAAAACAATAAAAGAGAGTGGAATTAACAAGAACAAAAATAAAAGTCAGCAAATTTTAAATAAGAAAAAAAATTATGACAAACAGAACACTCCAATAAAATAAAATTGCTCACCCCATTAATTCAGGAAGTTTAGCTTACTTAGGAAATTAAAATCAACTAAACTCCTCATGGAACAAGGAAACAACATAAAAACAAATAAAATCACAACTAACAAACTCACAAAATAAAAAAAATTTTAATTCCTCCCCCATACTTAAAATTTGCAATGTCCTCATTGCAACGTTTATAACAGGAAAAAGTTAAGGAATTTGAATGTTCCTGTGCATCAGGTTGCATGGCCGTGTGCAAAATGCGCACGGCCGTGCTACCTGCTAGCACATATTTTTTTATAGGAAAAGCCTCCCATATTTATTGCACAATTGGAAGAAAAATTGAATGGAAAATAAGAAAAAATAACATTCTTAAAAAACAACGTAGACAAGAACATACTTCAATTCAAAACATGAAACATAACACATAATGTTCCACAAAACATCACAATTAAAAGGACTAAAAACACATAAAATAGACATTGTTCAAGCAAGACCTAAACACTTCAAAACAAAGTCTTCATTCCTCCCCTTTATCCTCAGAGGAGTACTCTTGTGCTGCCATATCTTCATCATGCGGGAATGGTGGCGGGATAAAATTCTAAGAGCTGAAATAGGCATTAAGGTTATGGTTAATCATCTGCAATATGCGATTCATTTGCCTAGAAGTACGACCCATTCCTACCACTTCAGAATTCAACTCACCTACGTTGGAATCGATGACTCAAATTTGCAACTCTAAGCTGTCCAGCCTTTCTATCACATTATTCAGAGAAACATCTTCCTCTTTCTCTTCATCTTACTCTATAGGTGCAGGCGGGATAAGAAAAGCTCTCCCAGTATGGCCAACTCTAACCATTCCCATGGATTCCATCATTCCAGTGTCAATGAAGTGACGACCCAAGACCTTTTCAAAAGACATGTTCTCAATGTCAAAGTTTAAGTACTTGGCTATAGCTGTTACTAATCCTCTCACTTTAATAGCCCCAGTAGCTTTTGTAGCAACATCTCTCAATTTCCCAGCTAAAGCATGACAGACATCAAGTTTTTATCATTCACCATACAATATAAAATATTTAGCTCAGTAGTGGTAATCACAGAGTCACCCTCTTTCCTTAAAAACAAAGAATGTGCCATGAGCCAATGAAGGTACTTGAGTGCGGGCAATTGATTCATTGATTCTTTTGCTAATCGAGCCTTGTAGAAAACTCCCCTTTCCCCGATTAATTCTCTCTAAAACTCATTCCTATCATATGCAACATTAGCATCCTGGATTTTAAGAAAATGAAATATGTCATTGAGTTCAAACAAGCCTAAAGTATGTTCCTCATTCCCCAAATGAAAAGTAAGCACAAGGGTATGATCATTAAACTCAAAAGAAGAGAGAAATTCATAAGTGGGGATGGCATAAGAAGGATTCTGCATCAGAATAAAATCATTCCACCCCATCCTATGAACATACAAATTAATCTCGTCTAATAACCCAATTTCAATCAAGGATGTGGTACTCAAATATCTATTTGGCACAATCTTCCTACTCATCATTGATTGAAACTTATTCCTATGCTCACCATGCCTAAATTGAATTTGAGAGGGGAAAGGTTTTACCATTTGTTCCTTATTAGCACCACCCGAATTACTGGAAGTTCCACCATGTCGTGCTCTTTTGGAAGGATTAGTTTGCTTCCTTGCTATGCCTTTCCTCCTTTGATCTTTCTCCATGAGACTTCCTAAAAATTTTTTTTTGAGAGAATATGTAGAGTGGAGAATGGTGTAGGAAATGGTATAGAGAATGATTTTGTAGAGAGGAGGTGAGTGTTTATATAAAGAGTGGGATGATGGGGAATTGGGTCAAATTTAATGAGAAATTGAAAAGGTGGTCAAGGGTTAGGTTTTCTAGGGCTTGGGAAGTGGAAATGTGGTCAAAATTGGAGTCCCCAGGGTTTTGGGGAATTGTGGAGTGTTGGGAAGTGGAAAAGTCCACTTAAAATAAAATTTCGTGTCTTTTCAAAAAAATAGGTTTGTCTCGTCAAACAACCATGCACGAAATGTGCACAGTCGTGTGTCGAGTAGGCGCACGACCATATGCATTTTCCACATGGCCGTGTGACCTGACTGGCCAAAAATGGCGACGCAAGATGCATGGCCATGTGCATTTTCAACACGGTCGTGTGACCTGCACATGCATACTTTAGAAAATTCACTGAATTAAAAATTCAACACATATAGACAAGGAATGCATCACAAATTTAAATTACAAGTCACTCGAAACAACATTCCACTAAACATTTAACTCACAAGACCTCTTCTAGAGCTCCAACCTTTCTCTCACTCTTTGAAATGCACAAGAAATAATCATCAAAAATAGAATAAACTTGCAAAAACATAAAATAAGTAACCAAATAAAAAAATAAAAAAAATACAAATACAAATAAAAATAGTCTTGGTTGAGCCCCCAAGAAGTGCTCTTTTAATAGTCCATGAGCTAGACCATCAAATTGATCATCCAGTTGATTCTTTCAAGTATGAAACTTGATGGAACTCCTTAAATGTGCTTTCATGGTATAGCTTTAACCTTTGCCCATTCACTTTGAATGTGTCTCCTCTTGTATTGCTCAATTCCACAGCTTCATAAGGATATGAATGAGACACTGTATACAGTCTTGTCCATCTACTTTTTAACTTTCCAGGAAATAATCTGAATTGTGAGTTGAATAACAAAACTTGATCACCTTCCTTAAACTCTTTGATTCTTACTCTTGCATCATTCCATCTCTTAGTACGTTCCTTATAAATACTTGAATTTTTGTAAGCAGTTTCTCTTATCTCTTCAAGTTCATTCAACTGTAACATTCTTCTCTCAGCTGCCTTCCTGAAGTCAAAATTCAAGGCTTTCATTGCCTAGTACGCCTTATGTTCAAGCTCAACGGGAAGATGACATGCTTTGCCATAAACCACCCTGAAGGGAGACATCCCAAGAGGTGTTTTGTAAGCTATTCTATATGCCCACAAAGCATTATCAAACTTCCTTGCCCATTCTTTCCTTGATTTACTTACTGTTCTCTCTAAAATCTTCTTCAACTCCCTATTACTCACCTTAACTTGGCCACTGGTTTGCAGGTGATAAGGTGTAGCTACCTTGTGCTTCACACCATAGCGGGCTAATAAAGCTTCCATATTCTTGTTGCAGAAGTGTGTTCCCCCATCACTTATGATGACTCGAGGCATTCTAAATCGAGAGAATAACTTCTTTAAGAACTTATAAACAACCCGTGCATCATTGACTGCACACGCCTGAGCTTCCATCCACTTAGAAACATAATCCACACAAACAAGAATATACCTATTACCATCTGATATTGGAAATGGTCCCATGAAATCAATTTCCCAAACATAAAAAATTTTCACCTCTAGAATTCCAGATTGGAGCATTTCATCCTTTTTTGAAATGTTCCCACTCCTTTGGCATACGTCACAATGCATCACAAAATCTCTAGCATTTTGAAAAATTGACGGCCAGTAGAACCCTATTTCAAGAACCTTAGCAACTGTTCTTTGTGGTCCATAATATCCACCATTGACCCTCCCATGACAGTGTTGTAAGATTTCTCCTACTTCCTCAGTTGTTACACATCTCCTCACCATGCCATCGTTGCATAGTTTCCATAAAAATGGCTCATCCCAAATGTAGAACTTAGCATCATGAATCAACTTTTTCTTTTACTGAGGAGTGAACTCTTTTGGAATTTCACCCACTGAAAAAAAATTTGCTACATCAGCAAATCAAGGAGCACCTATAAATCCTATAGCGAAAAGCATTTTGTCTGGGAACATCTCCTTGATAGGCTCTTGCTTATCACTTTCCTCTTGTTCTAACTCCAACCTCAAAAGATGATCAACTACTACATTTTCAGCTCCTTTCTTATCTTTGATCTCAATATCAAAATCTTACAACAGAAGTACCCATCTCATGAGCCTTTATTTCGAATCCTTTTTGTTCATTAAATACTTCAATGTTGCATGATCTGTGTATACAATTGCCTTAGATCCAAGGAGGTACGATCTGAACTTTTCAAAAGCAAATATAACAGCCAGCATCTCCTTTTCTGTAGTAGCATAATTCAACTGAGTATCTTTCAATGTTCGGCTCACATAATATATCACATGTAACTTATTCTCCTTTCTTTGGCCAGGAACGACTCCTATTGCATGATCACTGGCGTCACACATCAGCTCGAATGGTAGACTCCAATCTGGTGCCATCACTTTAGGAGCAAAAACAAGTGCTTGTTTCAACCTGTCAAAAGTCTATTTGCAATCATCAGTAAAATCAAAAGGTGAATATTTTTCAAGTAACTTATAAAGGTGTTTCAAGATTTTTGAGAAATCCTTTATAAATCGACTATAGAAGCCTGTATGACCAAGAAAACTCCTAACTCCTTTAACATTTATGGGGTACTACAGCTTCTCAAATGCCTCCACCTTTGCTTTATCAACCTGAATGCCTTGAGCTGAAATCTTATGTCCAAGTACAATACCTTCATCTACCATGAAATGGCACTTTTCCCAATTCAACACCAAATTTATTTCCTCACAACGTGCTAGAACTTGCTCTAAATTGCTCAGACATCCTTTAAATGAGTTTCTATAGATAGAAAAATCATCCATGAAAACATCCATGATCTCCTCCACTAAATTTGCAAATATAGCCATTAAACATCTTTAAAAAGTTGTAGGAGCATTACATAACCCAAATGGCATCCTCCTGTATGAAAATGTGCCATAAGGACATGTAAAGGTGGTCTTATCTTGATCTTCTAAAACTATTCCAATTTGATTATAGCCTGAGTAACGATCCAAGAAGCAGTAAAAAGCATGTCTTGCTATCCGCTCCAAAATTTGATCAATAAAGGGTAATGGGAAATGGTCTTTCCTTGTGGATGAATTTAGTTTCCTATAATTAATGCACACTCTCCATCCATTCAAAACTCTCATAGGAATGAACTCTCCTTCCATATTTTGCACAATTGTTATCCCCCTTATTTGACACACACTGAATTGGGCTAACCCATGAACTATCAGAGATTGGATAAATAATTCCTGCATCAAGTACTTTGACCACTTATTTCTTCACCACCTCTTGCATGTTCGGGTTGAGCCTCCTCTATCTTTCAATGGTTGGCTTATGTCCATCCTCCATTAAAATCTTATGCATGCAATAAGAGGGACTTATTCCTCTTATATTCGAAATCTGCCAACCGATTGCCTTTATTTTTCTCTTCAGTATGTTCACCAATAAATCCTCTTGCTCCTTGCTAAGTTTAGAAGATATAATCACAGGTAAAGTTTAATCGTCACCAATAAAAGTGTACCTTAAATATTGAGGTAACGGCTTTAAGTCTAGTTTTGGTGGTTTTTATGATTGAGGGTGGTGTGGGTTCAATGTTTGGTAGTTGTATGTGTGGTTGGTGCGGGTATTTGAGAGTCACTTCTTCTTAAGAAGATTGTACCTATAAGCACTTCTCAATATTCTCAACTTCTAAAGACCGTGCCAACCTCCGTCATTGGACTTCATTCATACATTCATCAATGACTTTAACTCATATGCAAAAATCTTCATCATAGGGATATTTCATAGTTTTATAGATATTAAACTTACAGCTCTCATCCTGCACTCTTAATATAAGAGTTCCATCATAGACGTCAATTATTGCTTTAGCAGTGTAAAGGAATGGCATACCAAGGATTAGTGGAACCTCCTCGTCTTTTTTAGAGTCAGGGACTACAAAATCCACTGGAAAAATAAATTTTCTAGCCCTTACTAACACATCCTCCACTATCCCTTCTGGTTCCTTCACTGTCCTATTTGCAAGTTGCAATCGAATGCTTGTAGGTTTTGCTTCTCCTAATCCCAATTTCCTATAAACAGACAAAGGCATAAGATTAATTGAAGCTCCAGAATCACATAAAACTCTTTGAAAATTTAAATTTCCCATAGAACAAGGTATAGGGAGACTCCCTAGATGCTTCCTTTTTAAAGGAAGTTTCTTTGAGATGATAGCGTTATACTCTTTTGTGCGTGTGATGGTCTCACATTCTTGTAACTTCTTTTTTTTTTTGGAAATCAGTTCCTTAAGAAATTTAGCATACTTAGGCATTTGCGAAAGACATTCCACCAGAGGCATGTTAATGTGGAGTGCTTTAAACCTCTCTAAAAATTTAGCAAATTGTTGATCATGCTCATGTTTCTTCAATCTATGAGGGTATGGAGCTGGAGGTTTGTAAGGTTTCACTAGTGATGGTATAGGTTCTCTACTACTCATTCCTTATTATTGTTATCACCTTGCAGCTTCTCCTCTATTTGTACTTTAACCCATTCATCCTCTTGCTCTTTCTCCTCTTCCATCTTCTTTTCCTGCTCATAGTCTATTATTGCTTTTGGGATTTGGATCTCTATTCCATTTCTCAAGGTGATAGCCTTCAACTGTTCTTTTGGATTCTTCTCAATGTTGCTTGGTAAAGAACCTTGATTCCTTATTAACAAAGAATTTGCCAACTGCCCCATTTTCACCTCTAAATTATGAATAAAGGAAGAGTGGTTCTTGAACATCAGCTGAGTGTCTTGATACATTTGCTCAAATCTTCCTTCCAACCTCTTTGTAGCTTCATCTTCTTGATTCATTTTTGTGGACATCACATCCATGAACTTCTCCAACTTGCTCTCTAGAGAACTCCCAGAAGATGAATTTTTTTCTTGATGGTCATTTGGTTACTGGTGTTGCACATTATGCCCTACAAAACCAGGCGGTGCTTGTGGCCTCCACTGGTTGTTCCCTTGATTACTTCAAGAGAAATTAGGATGATTTCTCCAACTTGGATTATAGGTGTTGCCATGCACTTGGTTCTGCTGTCCTTTAAAGTTGTTCATAAAGTTTACATTCTCCATGGACAAGCTTTGCATCATCTAACACTCTATAGTTGGATGACTACCCTGACATAATTCACAAGAGGAAGATGATTTAGTTATGGCATTGATATTCATTTTATCCATTCTTTTAGATAAAGCATCCATCTTTGCATCTAACATCGTCAAACTGTCAACTTCAATTGCTCCCCCTCTCTTTGGAATAGCTCTCTCACTAGACCAGAGGCTTTGGGTATTAGCCATTTCTTAAAAAAGCTCCAAGGCATCTTCTGGTGTCTTAGACATGATAGTTCCTCTTGTAGATGCATCTATATTTGCTCTCACTACGGGATTGACACCCTTGTAAAAAGATTGTGCCAAATCCCATGAAGGAATTAGTTATGGTGGACATTGTTGCTGAAGATCCTTGAATTTATCCTAGCACTCATAAAAACTTTCATCATCTCTTTGATAGAAAGAGTTGATTTCATTTCTAATTTTAAGTACTTTAGCTGATGGAAAGTATTTATTGAAAAAGGCTGTATAAAGCTCCTGCCATGTGTTTATGGAGTTAGGTGCCAAACTAATGAACCATCTTTTTGCTCTATCCATCAATTAAAATGGAAAAAGGATGAGCCTAATTACTTTTGGTTGTACTCCATTCATTTTGAAGGTTGAATAATACTCCAAAAATCTTGTCATGTGATCAATTGGATCCTCATATGATAAGCCACTAAACTGTGAGTTTTGAATCATTTAGATCATGGCAGGTTTGATTTCAAAGTTGTTTGCAATAACCATTAGCCTCACAATCGGAGTTTGGTCACCCTAGACATTGGGACTCATAAAGTCCCTCATAGTTCTGTGGGTAACCTGCCCATTTTGTGCTTCCCTACCCCCTAGAGGCAGGTTTCTTTCATCTTCCCCTCCGTTCATCCTATCTCTATTTTGTCTTCTCCTTTTGCGAATAGTTTTTTCAATCTCTAAATTAAGTGGTATTAACTGGACTCCTTATCTGCTTGCACCACGCGTTGTGTGATGCAACAACAAGATATCCTAAAACTAAAAAAAATAAAAACAAAAGTAAAAAAAAACATTTAAATCAAACTACATAAAATTCTCAACAATATCAAATTGGCAATCCTCAGCAACAGCGCCAAAAACTTGATGGGTTTCTGTAAGTATACGGATTCATACAAGTAGTAATTAAATATCGATCCCACAAAGATTGCAGATTGACTACAGTGATACTAGTTGTGTTTGTTTGTTTAAACAACGAAAAAAGGTATTTTAAATTAAACTAAAAATTAAACTAAGATAAAACATAAAAATCATAATGAAATAACAATCATTTTAGAGAGCTAGGGTTCTTGTTACCAATTTAACCATTATTTAAGATCAATTAATTGCTAAGCCACACCTAACCTTAATCCAATTTGAGGGTTTCTCAAGAATCATAGGCTTTCCTCTTAAGACAACCCTATGATTAACCAAGTAAATTGACGTTCTTAGATTTAAATCTCTCACCTACTAAGTGTTCGGTTAACCTAGTTTAAGCACCAACCCGTAATCAATATTAGTTGCTTAAGTGTTTCTCAACTAAGAAAGCATCTAATAGGTTATTGTTTAAATCCAATACAACCCATCTCTCGATCAAGTTTTATTGTGTATATTCAACCAAAGGGTGATCAATCGTAAGAAGACATTAAGTTCAATAATAACCAAAGGATCTAGATTAATGGCTTAGGTTTAATTGTGATTAGCCCATGGTTAATTTGCAACAAGAACCCTAACTAAGAATTTAGCTACTTATGTTAATTGTAAAAGACAAAGAAGAAGAATAAAAGAAAATAGACATCATCATTAAATTAAAATTAAGAAAAAATAAACATAATTGAATAAAAGAAACCCCCTATTCAATAGGAAGCTTGATGTTCTTCAATTCTTATTCTCAAATCTCCAAACTAACATAAGCAAGAAAAATCCTTGTTTTTCAAAACTGCTCTAAAAAAATGTCTCCCAAAAAAAAGTGATGAATACTCATCTCTCCACCTTCTTGTTTCTGGTAGCTACCCTCTTATAAAACCCTAATTACTAGCCCTAGGGTTACAGCCATGCGAAATCTCCATCTTGTCCCTCATGAGTTAGTAATTAAATTTGACTCTGAATTTCCCAATCACCGGGTCGCACGATCGTGTGCATTTTGCGCACGGCTATGCACATCATTTCTTCAGCATTATTGCATATTGACCTCCATTGCTTTTTGAGCCCACTTCAAGTGCCCCATGACTCCCATGTAACCTTCCTCTACTCTTCTTTGACTTCCTTAAATACATAAAAATCAACCAAAAATAAACCAACTAATACATGAAAATAAATAAACACACAAGATATGCATTAAGTACTCAACTAAATAAAAACTGAATAAAAAAACACAAACTTAACTGAAATTGCATTTTTCCTAACACAAAGGCTACTTAATGAAATGCATTTTGCACACTCATCAAGACGTGGGATTATTGTTGAATCTGAACTCTTTAAATTTTTTTATTCTTCATTCTTTATTCTCAACTTCCATTCAATTCTTACAAAGAATTCTTTTAATTTCTCATTTTTATTTGATAGTGTCATTCACCCCCCCTTCTAGGACTCTTTTTACATAAGACTGAAAGAAGTTAGTATTCTATATCTAGAATCTCTTGGTTGTGGTATTGATTTCTTTTAGAAATTGAGTACCACCATTTTCTAATTTGTCCCAGTTATTACCTTAGGTGGCAACTCCTCATCACCATGACATGTCTTTATGATAGTGGTTAGTGTGTTCTCTAAAGCTCTGAGCTCAAACAATGTTACGGTTGCTAAAATCTTGGATGCACGCTAAACCTCGCCATTTATAGTGGCGACTCTACTAGGGATAAGAGATACTGATTCTACTTGTGTTTTTTAGAGTTATTTTATTAATTATTATTTTATTCTTGCATTCATTCTGCATGTCCCTATCAATCAATAGTGTTAGTTTATGGTTCCATGATTCCATTAGCTTCATGGGCTTATAAATTGGCTAACTATTACTCTTAGCCTTAACTCCATTCAAGAGAGATTACTAGGCTCATCTGACTAGAGTCTATAACCTAAGTCCTAAAGGGGGGGTAGTCTTTTCTCAAGTTTGTAAAGGATGCTAGGCCCCTCTAACCTTGGCTTGTAATTTAAGTCTTAAAGGAGGGCATCTTGCTAAGGGAACCTTGACCTGTTTCATCGGACTCAGCTCATGTAGTGGCATAGTAACTTCCTTTGGGGAAATTACTTGTGTTTGTTGCTATGAGGTATTTTTATCTATAAAAGCCCAAGCCCATACTTTAGAAATTCATCAAGACTAATAAAGATTGGGCTATGCTTTATACCTAGAAACATTGCTTTTATGCTTTACTGCTGTGAAAGAGTTGGCTTGCGCATCAGTTCCTGATATCCCCTATTGATATTAAGGCCAAAACCAAAATTCTAGGAAAAGAGACTCACCATTGAATACATGTGTGGGAGGAATAAGGTTGGAAAGATGTATGTACACTTGACTCGTTACTTAACTTGCTACTTTTGCTTGTTGCATAGCACAGGCATCATGCATAAATGCATTTCATGCATCATACTAATACTTTAATTTTCATCCATCATAGATTCATTCGAGTCTTCTTGTGTTTGGAAATAGAGTAGTGGCAGATTAGTGAGAACTAATTTGAGTCCAAAATAATAGCTAAAGGGATCCTTCGCAGTTTAGAAAAGAGCCCTATTAACCCATTTTATCTAAAAGCTACAACAACTTAAACAGAAGAGATGGAACAACAATAAGAAGGAAACTGGACCTTAGAGAACATCAAAGGAGCATTGATGGATGACATGAGAGTAATGATGCATGATGATTTAAGATAAGCTCTGGTTGGATTAATGCCACCTCCTCCTCCTGCATCTCTTATTTTGGTTAATCCACCTGTTGTGGGTGCACCACCTGCTAATAATAGTAATGCTGGGGGTAACCTTTAAGTGCTGCCAGGAATGTACCTATTGTAGAAATGAAATAAGAGGATGTTGAGAACTATATGGTTGAAAAAGCAAGAAGGGAATCCCTTGAGCAAGTTCAAGAGCTAGAATCCAAGCAGATGAAAGCACTGACTCAAAAGATGTTTAAAATGGAAGAATTAATGAGAGGACAAGGCATCAAATATTCATTTAACTTTGATGATGTGATGCAATTTGAGGAAGATAAGCTACTTGATAAGTTCAAGATGCCACGACTGTAGAAGTTTGATGGTACTGGTGATCTAAGGATCCACCTTAGTTAATATACAACTTCTATAAGCACTACTAAGGCTCTTTTATTTGTAGTTACCAAGTTATTTATACTATCTTTGGAGGGTATAATTGTTAATTGGTACCATAGATTGGAGAAGTCTATCTGAGTGGACTGGAGAGAATTGTGTACCACTTTTTTAAAGCAAAATGACTATAATACCAGGCTTGAAGTGTCTAGCAGGGATTTAGAATTAACCAAGTAGAAGCCTAATGAATCATTTTCAGATTTTTTGACTAGATTCATGAATAAGGCAAGATTAATGTAAAACAAGCTAGCTAAAAAGGATCAGGTGAGGATGGTTGTTCGAAATGTGTCACCTAATTTGGTTGAAAAGTTGCAAATGATGAACCCTAAGACATTTTTAGACCTTTATGATGATGGGTTATAAGTTGACGAAATTGAAAGTGAGAAAAAAAAGATTACTAAAAGCATCGAAGCAAGAAACTACCCAACTAGGGGCACATAGCAAGGAAGTGCTAGCTGGATTGTGGAAGTGCATGCTGTTCAATAACCAAAGAGATTTTCCAATTTTAACTAACCTTTGTCAAAAGTCCTAGAGCACTTAATGCAAAAGGGCTTACTTTAACCTTTATCTAATCTAAACCCACCAAACCTAAACACCCTAGGCTATAACCCAAACAAGCACTGCAAATTCCATCAAAACCTCTAACACTCCATGGAAAACTACATCCAACTCAAACACAAAATCCAAAACCTTATAGATTCTGGAAAGATCAAAGACCCTAAAAACCTAAGCACCAGAAATAATCCTTTCCCAAACTATCGAAATATACCACCCCCAGCTACCATAATGATTAACTTAGGAGTTAGTGAGGAAGAAGTGTTAAGCTCCTTTGAGGACCTACACCTTAAAACTAATGAGAAATCTGCTAATGCCCCTAAAAATATGGAAAGAGCAGAAGACTTATTAGATCAACCTTCAACTATAAGGTGTTTTACACTAAACCACCTTCTTTTAACATACCCTTCGAGTCGATTGTGCCTACAGGATGGGGTGATGAGTTTAATGATGAGAAGTTGCTAGATAAGAAAGAAAAATGCACATTTGAGGTATATAAAGATTAAGTCATGGAGACAGTTGGCAAAAAGATGCAATAATAGTTATTATGTTAGCTGCCTGAAGGATAACTACTATGAGACTCAACATTCCTAGCATCTAAAATAGGAAATAAATTTTATTATTGTCTTCTTTGAATAAAATTTTAGTTTCTTTAGAACTTGTTTTGTTTTAGTGATCGATGATATGAATTCTGGTCTTGTTGACTTATGTATTGTCATCCTAATGGTATTGTGCATTATGATATTGATTATATTTGCATGTTTAACATAAATTTAATTCAATTAGATTCATTCAACATGGGCACAAATGCAAATTCAAAGAACATTCATATATCATATGATGTAACTTCTGAGGATAGGAGATTTGAGGGAAAGGAAAAGTGGAAACAAAGAGAGAAGAAACAAAGAAAGAAAAAAGAATAGTAAGGTAAAAATTAGAGAAAAAAATTTAGGACTGGCTGATAATAGGAGTTGTATCATATGATGTAATGAATGTTCTCATTTTTACCCTAATGAATGAGTAAAATTGAATTTGAAATTTTTGTTCAAATATCACATATTCGTTTTTATCATACTGCATAAGTATCTGAATGGAAAGACAAAATATAATGATAGCTAAAATCAGAGCTATGAGATCACTATTTTAGTTATATTTTCTTTTTTTTTTTTGCCAGCCCTTTGTGGTTCTATTTGTAAATCTAGTGTCCCTTTGTACCTAGGGAATTCAAGTGGCTCAGTAACACGTGTTGTAATCCATACCTTATAATTATCATCAATCATCACACCATCATCAAGCCTCGTATTCAGCTCAAGAGTTTTTCGAAGAGCAAGTCCAATTGATTTTAGATTTAAGAACTCTTTATAGTCAGCTCGCCCACTCCTTTGCATCTTTAATGCATGAGATTACAACTAATAGGGTTAATAAGTCAAAGGATCAACAATAGTAGTGAACGAACTGGATCTCTTGCACATGAAAATGAAAAAAAGACTACTAGAATAGCGTGAATAAATCTAGAATAAAATTGTGGGAAAAATGTAGCTTTAGGGGCAAATTGCATAACAGTAAGTCCACATTTGAATAGCGAAGATGGAACATTGAAGTATAAGAGCTAGTATAAGAGTTGTAGGGGCATAAAAAAGTAAACCATAAGCAACAACCAATAATTCATTAATACAGCACCACCTGATCATCTGCTGGACAAGCTGTATCAAAAGCTCTAACATCAAAAGTACTAAAAATAAAGCATTCAATGCTCAAACCTATAGGTTGTTGATGAGGCACCTTGTTCTCACACTGCAAGCTACGAACATAGCTCTATTCCAAACAAAAGATCTATTAGGATCATGCATGTTATACATAACATGTATACACTTGCATACATTTGTTATGAAAGACTTTCTTTGCATAATAAAGTCCTTGAGCCCAAACAAGATTGTACAAATACTCTACTACTAATATTTAAAATTAGTACTATAAAAGTGCAGGAAAGTAGTTAGAGTATTCACATATGAAGCATTTAAAGAAGTAAAATAGGAAGAGCAACACTATCAAGGTAAACCTGATACTCAACGAACTATAGACTGCATGAGCCTAATAAATTATGGGCCCATCCAGTAAGGGAATATCACCAATAATGATACTTGCAAAAGCAATATCCTGGCGACCTTAAGAGGTTGGATAAGATGCTCAAGCTCTTCAGATTCAACATCCATCTCTATAGTCTCATCTAGAGCATCATATGGAATATCTCTCCACAACACTTAGACTAGTGTAGGGTATGGACTATGGTGATGAGAAGGTCCAACATGTTAGCAATACATTTGTCGGCCCTACAAAAGGGAAGAATGCACTCAAAAATTAAAGTAAATGCACTCTAAAAAAATTATTTGATCATAAAAGAAGATCTTTAATTCTTGAACCTTTTTTTTGCAGGAGATATCAAGAAGAGAAATGAAGCCCTCTACTATAGCATTAATGGAATGGGAAAAATACAAACATAACCTAAAGCCACAACTTCAATGGTGGAGTATTATAACCTTTGTGATTAGAGACATCATCACCATAATTAAAAGGGAAGAATGTAAAAGAATAACATTTCATTTTGATAAAATCTCTTCACTTGTAAATAAACCATATTAACTTATGCTATTTTGTACAGGGAAAAATAAAAGAGAATAAAGAAAGGAAAAGGAACCAATGCATCAGTAAGATCAAGCAAGATTGCAAATGCTAATTGTTCATTAGAGTATCACCTTGCATGAAAAATAACTTGCCAAACACTCATTAAAATAATCAAGGGAAGTAATAAAACCTTATTTCTTTAGATTTTGAAATAAAAGTATAATCTCAATAATAAAATTCATAAATTGAAAGTAAATTCATCCACTTCACGAGATTGTATGTGAAAAGCCTATCTCATGAACTTTGATCTTGATGGATTTTCTATTTATTAGCCTTATGGAAACTTTGTACCCAAATGAGGGGAAGAATAGACAAAAATAAAATCTGTGGACTTGTAGTATAAATTACTTGAATTTTAGAGTATTATTTCAGTCTTTTGAATGATAAATATGCATATAATCTACTCCAATGCTTATAAATAAGTACGAGTACAAAATCCTTTAGCGGTATCCATGCTGAATAATATGAGAAAAATGAGGGAATACTAAGAGAAGAATCAAAATAAGAGAAAACACAATGTACTTCAATGCTCATAAATGAGTAAGAGTATCAACGTGAACCTCTGGCGGTATCCATGCTGAGTAATATAAGAAAGGTGGGGGATACTGAAAAAGGACCATGCTAAAAAACTGCTCTATTTACTTCAGTATGAGTATCCAAAGGACCTTTCCAATAGTATCCACACTGAGTAATATGAGAAAGGCAAGGGAATACTTGGATATGGAAGGAAAGCACAAGAATAACTAAAAGACTATTTTAATACTTAGAATTCAATCTTTTATGCTTAATTTTCATAAATTTTGTTTAGCAAATTCTCCCTAAAATTAGTTATGGAAGTAAGCTTTTCACTTAGTAAAAGATATGCTCTCAGCATAAGATGGTTAACGATGCCTCTGACCTTTGCAAACGGCAAATAAATGATAGTTATAAAAATAAAAAAAATAATAGATTCATTGAGTGCACACTATCTCATGAAAAAGTGATGAATTTTCTCATAATTTTTCAATATTATAATGTACTTTTATATATTCATCATGATTAAAACTAAGTTCAATAAGTCTATAGGAATTTTAAATCTAGAAGGAAATGCACCCAACTTGTAGAGTTGGTTAACACGGTGAAATTGAAATTAGTCAGCTGAGAAATTCTAATTAGTCAACACATCAATATTCAAAGTCAATCAATAAAAATGCTAATCAGTTAGCATAAAGAATTCAAAGCATTCGACTCAAATAACTAAAGATAAAAATCATGAGTAGTTATGGACTGTAGTAGTAAAGGAGAGTAATGAAAGGGTTGCAGTTAATCAGAATCATTGACGAGCAATAGAAAGGTTATAGCTAATTGAGAGAAATTATGGATTGTAGCATCATTGGTGAGCAATGAAAGGATTACAGCTAATCGCGAGCAATTATGGATTGCATCATCATTGGTAAGCAATGAAAGAGTTGCAACGAATTGCGAGCAATTATGGATTGTAGCATCATCGATGAGCAATGAAAGGGTTGCAGCTAATCATAAGTAATTATGGATTGTAGCATCATTAGCGAGCAATGGAAAGGTTGCAGCTAATCGCAGGTGTAGATGGTGGGGTTTAGCACGCATCCAAGATTTTAGCAACCGCGATACTGTTTAGGCTCAGGGCCTTAGAGAACGCACTAACCACTATCACAAAGACATGGCATGGAGATGAGGAGTCGCCACCTAAGGTAATAACTGGGACAATTTGATTGGTGGTACTTGATTCTCTAAAAGAAAATTAACACCACAAACAGGAGATTCTGGATACGGAATACTAACTTCTCTTAGTCTCGTGTTCATTTAGAATAATTTTATAAATGATTATTTCATGCTCTAATTACATGCAATTTTATTAAACCCTAATTAACATCCATCTAGCCAAAAAGACAACAAGTCAATAAAATTACAAGTAAAAAATGCACTTAAGATTGCGTTGTCCCTAAGTCTAAACTATGTTAATTTTATTAAAAAGTTAACTAAATTTACATTTTATTTACAAGTGAAATAGAATAAAAGTAGGCCTACATTAATTAATGAGCCTAAATCTATTTTTTAGTCTTTCTAAGATATGGGCTTAAGTCTATTCAATTTTAAAAGAAAATCAAATTAGTGGGCCTAAGTCTAATATGGTTTTATTTTAAATAAAATATGGGCCTAGCTCTATTTATTTTAAAAGAAATGCAATTAAATGGGCTGAGCTAAGTCTAAACAATTTTTAATTAACTAATGTGGGCCTAAAATCTAATTAACCTAATGCGCCTAAGTTGATTTTAATTATTTAAAGTTCTAAACCATTTTTAAACCTATTTATTTAGTGGGTTAGACCTAAAAGTGGGCTTAGGGTCCAAAAACATAAAAAAAACAAGCCTAAAATAAATAAAACATAAAAAATAGATCAAATAAACATTACATTGATTTTTCTAAAAAATAACCCTAAATTAATTACATGCAAACCCTAATTTAAGCTACTGCCATCATTGATTTTAATTGATTTTTGTACCCAATTGAACCTAATTATTAATCAATTTTAAAATACAAAAAATAAAAATTTACTATTCCCATTACTGGGGCTATTACAAACTGCGCACAAAATTAAAATTATACACCCAAAAATTAAAATAACTACACAAAATACCAAAAATGGAAAAAATAATAAATAATAAAAAAATCCTAAGAACTATTGAAGAAATAATACAGGTTCATCCATGGCATTCCATGGACCTTCTGTTTAATTCAAATATAGGCGATATCCTCCTCAATCCACATGCACACATCAAAAAAAAAAAGTAATCAGATTAGTAATGAAATTAAACAATAAAAAAGAATAACAAAATAAAAGAAAAATTACAAAAAGAAAACAATAGAAAAGAGTGAAAATGAAATAGAAAAATATCACTGGAGATTTAGATGTTGTGCATATGCTCTTTTTTGGCTCCTCAGATTAGGATTTTCACCGTTGAAATTAAATTGTTTGTTGATTCTGGACTCAGACTTGATTGCATTTAAGGACACTGGCAGTATCCAAAATTAGGGTTTTTTAGGGTTTCTACATTTTTTTTTGTAAAAGCTCTCCAGAAAGAAAAATCCTTTCAAAAACCAGAAGAAAAAAAAGGTTTCCCCCCAGCAAAACCTCTCCAAAAAACCTCCTCCTCTCGCACGTATGCAGACTCTACTTTTAAATGCAGAGTCTTCGCGTACTAAACTTCCTCCAAAGGAGGAACGAACTGATGATCAGATAGCGTTTATTTTGATTTCAAAAAAAGCCTTCTGCGTTTAAAAAAAACTTTATCAGATAATCATAAGGATAAAATTTGAATTTTTAACCAATTAAAACATTGAAAAAATCGATAAAAATATGCGAAAAAATTAAAAAATGAAATTATTGCACATCAGTACTGTAGCATCAAAGGTAAGCAATGGAAGGGTTGTAGCTAATTGCGAGTAGTTATGAACTATAGCATGAAAGGCGAGTAATGGAAGGGTTACAACTAATCGTAAGCAATTATGGATTGCAATATCATTGGTGAGCAATGAAAGGGTTATAGCTAATTGCGAGCAATTATAGATTGCAGCATCATCAGTGAGCAATGAAAGGGTTACAGCTAATCGCGAGCAATTATGGATTGCAGCATCATTGGTGAGCAATGAAAGGTTATAGCTAATCGCGAGCAATTATGGATTGCAGCATCATCATTGAGCAATGAAAGAGTTATAGTTAATCACGAGATTATGGATTGCAGCATCATCGGTCAATAATAAAAGGGTTACAGCTAATCGCTAGCAATTATGGATTGCAATATCATTGGTGAGCAATGAAAGGGTTATAGCTAATTGTGAGTATATGGATTGCAGCAGCATCGCGTCAAGTGTGAGCAATGAAAGGGTTGTAGTTGATTGAAATCATCAGTGAGCAAGGAAGATATTGTAGCAGATCAAAAGTTTTGAGCAGTTACGGATTGCAAAACTAAAAGGTGAGCAATAAGAGGGTTGTAGCCAATTAAAGCCAACAAGCAATGAAAGGTTACAACTGATCAAAATCATTGATAAGCAATGAAAGGATTGCAACAAAATCAAAAGTCGTGAGTAGTTATGGACTATAGCATCAAAGGTAGACAACAAAAGGGTTGTAGCTGCTCAAAACTTGCCAGTAATTATAGATTGCAGCAACATAAAGCCTACATTAAGGAATGATAAAAGCAACATCGCACAATTCAATGTTATAAATAAAAGCTCTATAACATGATAGGTAAGTATCCTAACTCTTTATTTAAAAATTGTATGCTTATTTGTTTTGCCGTAATTTATCAAGCAAACAGCGACAAAGGGGGGTAACTATAAGTACCTAATTTCAGGATAGTTGCGTATGGATACGATAGAGGACTCTAGTGATGAAAATATTATAATTAATTCTTCAACACTTGAAGTTTGAAACCTCAAAAGTCTAAATGCGTTTCCAAAAAAAAGTTTAATTGGTTTTTTAAAGAACTTAATTGTAATGTTTTTTTTAAGAACTGAATTAAAAAGTTTAAATTCTTCCTGGGGTCTTTTCGTAATTAAAAATAAAAAAAGATCAGAATTTTGTAATTCCGATCTGAAATACGTAATTCAGATGAACTATATAATTTCAGTTGAAATTATATGTTTTCTGTCTATTTTTTAATTTTTACAGTAAATAAAAAATTATGTTTCCTGAATTTTAATTTATTAAATAATATCATAAATTTCTTTTTGGGATTTATTTGAATTTTTAGGAAATAAAAAGTCCTTTTAAAATCAAAACTCTATAGAGAGAAAAACATAATAAAATATGTCTTTTAGCTAGAGTTTTTTTTTATATAAACCCAGCTCAAACTCTCATAAGGGGGACCTCTCTCTCTTTTTCCTTGAATTTTTTTTGGAGGCTTTCACTTCTCTTTTTACGTAGTGTTCAAAAAATATTTTCTTGTGAAATATTTGTGCTTTGAAGAAGAAACCATAGGCTTTTTGAAAGGAGAACAACAAGTTTTGAAGATCCATTTAAAAGCAATGGTGATTTATACTAGTTTGAGGGGCAAATCAATACGGCATCCATACCATCTCCTCTCCTACTATCTTCTATTTTTTATTTGATTATTTTGGTTCTATCAAATTTTAACTTCATTTAACTTTTATTGTTATTTTGTTTATTCATTAACCATTGTTTATTTTTGTGTTTGTGTTGATGACCATGGAGAGGATTATAGGATGAGTTCACTTAGAGAACAAAATCCATGAAGAACCATGGAATGTCATGGATTAAATTTTGTAGCCGAATATAGTTTCTAGGTATTTATTTATTTATTATTATTTTGTTGGTTGCTTTATTTTGTATTTTTATTTAAGGTTGCATTAATCTTTATTTTCTTATTATTTACAGTAGATCATTGTAATAGCCCTAATAATGGGAATAATGAAATCATGTGTTTGATTGTGTGTTTTATTTTAATTAATTGGTTAGTAAAGTTAGAGTTTTAATTAGGTAATTAATTAAAATTAATGGTTATAGAGATCATTAGGGTTTTCAATTAAAATTGGATTAGATTTAAGTAGATAGAATTAAGGTTTCTTGTTAATTGTTTTATTT
Source organism: Mallotus nudiflorus (assembly GCA_947683625.1). Taxonomy (NCBI): domain Eukaryota; kingdom Viridiplantae; phylum Streptophyta; class Magnoliopsida; order Malpighiales; family Euphorbiaceae; genus Mallotus; species Mallotus nudiflorus. The sequence goes on along the minus strand of CANTUR010000307.1, from coordinate 122,224 downwards.
ATTTGTTCTTTAAGGTCACTTTAATTAAAGTAGGTTCTTTAGAAGAAATAAGTTAATTACTTGTTTGATCTTTTATTTGATTATTTTTGTATCCTTTTATATTTTTGGGTTTGTTTATTTATTTTTATATGTTTTGGGCTCTAAGCTCAAGTTAGGTTCTAACCCATATAATTAATTTTAGGCTTTGATAATTCTTTTTTGGCCCACCTTTTATCTAGCCCATCTCATTTTAATAGGTTATTAAGTAATTAGGAATAGATTTTAATTAATTAAAATGCATCTTTAGGCCTATAATTAACTAGATTTAGGTTAGAGATAACTTAGGTCTATTTAGTTAATTTAGACATAGGCTCACCTAGTTTAATTTAATTTAATAGACTTAGCCCATTAAATTTAAGTCTTTTTTCATAACTTGTAGATTTAAGATCACCTTAGAATTAAAACATATATAATTAGCCCCACTAATTTAAATACTTCATAATTTGAAGATTTAGGCCTGCTTTTAGAATTCAAATAAATAGACTTAGGTTTACTTAATTACAATTAAATAGGAATTAGGCCCATTAGTCTTAGGGTCACTTGTAAATTAAAATATGTAGATTTAGCTCATTTAATTAAAATCAATGTAGATTAGACTAACTTAGGAATTGTGAATTTAAATGAATGCATTGTTTGCATGTATTTTTCATGACTAGTTTATCTGGAGTTAATTGTTTAAATAAGAATTTATATGAAATTGCATGTAAATAGAGGGTAAGATAGTAATTCATAAAGTAATTCTAAATTAACACAAGACTAAAAGAAGTTGGTATTCTGTATCCAGAATCTCCTGGTTGTGGTGCTAGCTTTCTTTTAGAGAATCGAGTACCACCATTTTTTGATTTGTCCCAGTTATTACCCTAGGTGGTGACTCCTCATCTCTATGTCATATCTTTGTGACAATGGTTAGTGTGTTCTCTAGAGCTCTGAGCTCAAACAATGTCGCGGTTGATAAAATATTGGAAGCGCGCTAAACCCTGTCGTTTACACATACCTTCTTCTTCGTGATAGTGCAAGGAAGAGAATAGTGGTATTGATTTGTGGCGTTGGTGTGAAGAGAAGAGAAGAGGATGGTGGTATTGATTTATGGCAGAGTAGTGGTGGTGGTGGTGGTTTGTAGTATGGATGAGTGGGTGAAGGAGAGGAGAGGGTAAGGATGAGAAGTGATAAAGTTTCGAGAGGTTAAAATGATATTTTGTTCTTAATCGAATTTGCATTTTAGTCACTGAACTATATATGCATATTAATCAGTTTAAATTCTTAATCAATGAAGGGTAATTTTGGAATTTTTATAATTATTGATACTTTTAATCGCTGTCTATTCTTTTGACTAACAGAATATTCTTAAATTACTTAACAGAGGGGGGCAAATAGTTTACAATGTCAAGTGTTAAGGGGTATTTAATTGACTTTTACAAATGTTGGATGAAATAGTTAGTTTGGCTAAAACTCAAAGGAATAATCGTAGTTTACCATTTTAAAAAATACTACAACTTGCTAAAGACTCTTTACAAAAATGACAAAGCAAAAAGAAGAAGAAAAAAAACAACTAAAATCTACAACACAAAAAAGAAGAAGAAATCGACAACAATTAGAACTTGCATTCTTTTTCTTTAACCAATTATCAAATCTTCATCATCTAAATTGTTACAAATCTATTTTCTCTGCCATTAATTTTTTTTTTCAATGAAATTGAGCTCCAAAATACATGAAAATATCAGCAAAATCAATTTCAAATCATTATTGAAAAATTAAATTCAAAGAAAAGAAGAGCAAAAAGCAAACAAGAAAGCAAGAAATTCAAGGTGAAGTACTATATACTTTAAGTATATTTTAACAGCATTATATGAAAAATACTAAATTGATAAAATGCAATAATTAATTCTCCTCTTAAATTGCATTCAAATCAATTTCTTCCTAAAACAAAATTTTAGAATCATAATTCAAGAATGTTGTTTTTTACATGATCAATCTCAAATCAACCTTTATTTTAATTTTACCAATCAATGTGAGTTTACCAACTTTGTGCATTTAAGTGTGCTTATAAGTTAGATCTAAGTAGTGATCAATTGAAAGAGTTATGGAAGCAAAATGATAATTAAAACACTTAACAAGGGATGCTTACGAGTGTCCTGACAATAGTGAGCGCTCCTATGAGCTTAATGGAATAAAATAGGGCAAAGAACTCAAGTTTGTGAAAGGGGCCAATACTCCTTAATATCCCACCTTCACAATCATGAGCAGGACCCTCATAATCATAAGCAAGCAAGCTGATTGTTAACAAGTGCAATTCAAGTAGCATTTTTGAGATAGTAATCCTCATGATCATAAGCATGCTCGTGACTCTCATTCTGCAACTTCCAATGACTAATTAGTACGAGCAACTACTACATTTTTATTTCCTACAATTGTGACTACATTTAAATTGTTATTTTTGTCCTGCTTCTTGTTTTTAGCACGCTTCTTATACTCTTCCACCATATCTATGAGCTTCATATGACCACCTCTCTTCTTGACCATCACCTAATCTCTTTTTGTTCTTGTGAAATTTTTTCAAGTTCCTTCTAGCATCATGTAACTCCTCATCATCATTATCTATAAGCCATTCACAATCAACTAAAACTGTTTCATCTAGTTCACTCAACTCTTCAATGTTTCCAATATCATCACCAATTGATCTTTCATCAGTCCATTTTAGGAAATAGACATAGATATCGTCAAGTTTTTTATTACTGAATAGCTCATGAATTGCACTTAGTAGTCCACTAAGGACAACGGTGCTTAACTTTATCATTACTTCATGCTTAGCCTCATCAACATAAACCGGTTAAACACCATTATTTCACTTAGAAAATACCCACCATTGAAAATTTCAACAAGATGCTTTTCCATTTTGACAAAATAAAAATAGCAAAAGCAAAAAAAAATATTTTTTTTGTTCACTTTTGTCAACATGCATGAGAAAAAAATCACTATTACAAAAAATAGTATAAAAAAATAGATTTCTTAATTTCTATCACATTCCAATGTAATGTGATAATAAGAAAATCAAATATTTTCACTCATTATATGGTGGGACTTATGAAACACAAATTTTGATCATTAACAAAAACACAACATACCTTCTAACACCAAACAAAGTGAAATTCTTAACTACAACTTTCTATTTACTTCAAATAGCTACCATTATCGATATGCACTTCATATGACTTGAAATTTTGTAATATTTCATTGTAAGTTTACAAACATGAAAATTTGTAGTATTCCGTTGTAAGTTTGCGAACACGAACACTTAGAGTAGCTTTCCTTCTTTGGAATGATGCTTCCTATTGAACATTAGGTTTCTCTTTCTTTTTTTTTTTTTTTTTTTTTTTTTTGAGTTAAAAGTTAATGTTTTGAGGTTAATTTTGACTTTAAAAGATTTTTGAAGTTATTTTTGTCAAACAAATAATTTATAATAAGGTTATTTTTATCATTTTCTTAATACAATATGTCTGACACCTGACATGAATAATGACTGATGAATAGAATAACTGTAGGGTCCGTTTGATCAAACTCAGTATACATTCAACATTAAGTCGGTTTGGTTGAGAAAAAAAGTTAGTCCTCAAATAGAAAAAATTGAAAGTTTAGATAATAAATTTGCAGTATTTCCTTTTGGAAAAAACCTTATGATGTTATTTTTTATTTTTTATTTTTTTTACGAACTGCTAAAAAAGTCTGCAACTCGATATAATTATCTGGGCACGTTCGTTACTTTATTTACTCGAACCTCTCAACAACAACAACAAGAAACATTACATGGATTGCACAGAAGATAGTGTATGTTGAACTGGCAAAAAGACTGTACCGTACCATAATAAATACATGTAGTTTAGCACCTTGGCTCTAAGCCTTCTTTATCATAATTTGCACACCATGTTCAGGTTGAATAAGAGCTCTAAAAACAGGAGAGTGCTGGTAATTAGGTGACAAGGAGAGTTTGAACTTTGACACAATAAGAGCTATGATAACTTTCAGTTCAACCATGGCAAAGTTTCGGCCTACGCATAACCGAGTACCCAGTCCAAAAGGTATGTAAGCTGCAGGAAACTTGCAAGCTTTTGAAATCCCATCAGCAAATCTTTCAGGTTTAAACTTGTCCGAATCTGAACCCCAAATCCTGGAATCTCTGTGTAATGCTGGAATCTGAGTCCATATGCATACACCCTTTGGAACTGTAATGTTTCCTATTTGTATTTCTTCAAGTGCCTCCCTCACTACAAATCCTGCTGGTGGAAACAGCCTCAGCGCTTCTTGAATCACCATTGTCACCTGTATATATAAATTACATATCAGGGTAAAATACATATACATTAATACTAGAAAATATAGGAAGGTTTTGTGCTGTACCATCTTCAGGTTATTGACTGAATCTGCATCCAACGATCCATTATTCAGGAATTGATTGACCTCTGCGCGAATTCGAGACTGCCATTCAGGATACAAGGCAAGAAGCATTAAGCACCATGAAGCAGAAATAGCAGTTGTGTCATGTCCTGCGAAGTATAAGCTTCTGCAGCTATCAACAATAAATTGCTTTGGCGAAAGCTTTCCTGCATTATTATCATTCGCAGCTTCCTTAAGTAATAGCTGCATCAGGTCACTTTCAGTCCATCCTTTCATGAAGTTTTGCCTCTGACGTTGCTGAACTGTCTCCCAGATTAATGACCCTATTTCTCTTTCCAAGTTGCTGATCTTTCTGTGGTCTTTATTGGGAAACAACCTGTCTTGTTATATTAATTTTTTAAAAAATTTTGGCGAAAAAGAATCAGTATATCATGGTATGAGAAAATTATTTACCTAATCCTGAACATATCTATTACACGTAAATCCAACATTTGTTGTAATACTCTGAGTTAAGCAAGAACTAGAGCAAGCAAATTTTGTTATCAGTACCGAAAAGTTGTGAAGTCGAAAAGGGTGCCTTTCTTGGTAATGATATTATGGAGGGCTCTAAGCTTGGAGAAAATCAAATTGCCTTTGAAATAAGAACTTCCAAAACAAGCTCTTGCAATGACATCAGCTGAAAGACCTCTCAAATCCTCATCAACTGAAATTTCTGCTTGGAGACCACCTTGCATTTCAATGGCTTCCTCCCATCCTTTTAGCAAGGGCAACGTTGAGTCCACCATTAACCCCACCATACTCTTTTTCAAGTTGAACCATATATATATAAGTTTCTATATTAAATTCTGGATTATGATAGATTATAGATATCAAAGAACTTTGAAAAAAAAAAAAACATTTGTATTAAGATGGGGTTATCACCTTAACCTTGTCCATGAAAAACTCTGGTGTGATTATTTTTCGCTGAAGAGCCCAAAAGTGGCCATTAGACCTCATAATGCCATTGCCAAATAGAGGTGCGAATTTTTTGCTCACATAAGGAGGCTTGCCTAAATCCAGTGTTTTAAACTGGCTCATTTTCTTCACCAACTCTGGATCATTCATCACCAAATGTTGCTTAAATCCGGTTGAATACGTGTATATTTCACCTGCATTAGTTTCAATTATTTATCTATAAATGTGAATATAATTAATGATTAAAAAATACTACGTAATAATAAAAAATTTAAAATAATACCACAATAATTTGAAAAAAAAAAAGCATGTACAATGGGTAAATAAAAGTAAACTAATAATGAAAAAAATCTAAAAATTAAATTTCTTTCCATGTATTTATAAAATTATTATATATATATATATATATTATTTGATGAGTCATTGATATAATAATTTGATGATTAAATTATATATATATATACTATTTGATGAATCATTGATATAATAATTGATATATTAAATTTTATTTGATGATTAAAATTTAATCATCAAATTATTATATCAATGATTCATCAAATAATATATATATATATATATATATATATATATATATATAAAAGTAATAATTATAATAATAACATAAAAAGTTGAAGAAAATAAAAAGTGAAGTAGCAAGGCACCTCAATTTCACTTACCATACTCCTTTCTCCAGTGTTCCAAATATGGGAAAACAGTGGAAGTATAGTCTAGTCCCACAATTTCACGATGGTTTGGAACCTTTTTCTTTAACTTCAACTGGATCTGCTGCATGTCTTTAACATTCCCATGAAGGAAAGAAGGAGAAGGACCTCTAATGCCTTGAACATGGAGCTTCTTCTTGATTCTTTGTACCTTGTAGAAATGATCGATAATAAAGGAAACAAGGCCAAGCAGCACTAGAGAAGACAAAATTTTCAAGAAGAAAAAAAGCAACTCCATTTCTTGCCCTTTTTTCTTCCCCTTTCTCTAATTCTACCTACTAGATGCTTTGCTTATATCATATAAGAATCATACATACATGCTTGCAACATTATATATAGTTTTTAACGGGTGGACTACAGGGAGTATTGATAGAGAAATGGATGTGACCAGGCAATTTCTTCTATAATTGGTTCTCCTAGGTTTTTACTGTCTTAGTTAATATCTCCTTGTTGTTAGATATAAAGGAGTGGATTTTCCTCAAAATATAAAAGATATAAAGGAGTGGATAGTTTGCAACGAGAGGTGATTTAGTAGTGATTTCGTACATAAGAAAAAAAAATTATATTAAGCAGTTTTTAACGGGTGGATAATGTGGCCTGGCTATTTCTTCTACAATTGGTTCTCCTAAGTTTTTTTTACTGTCTTAATAAATATTTCCTTGTTAGATATAAAAGGGTGGATTGTTTGCTGCGAGTTAGTGGTCTAGTGGTCATTCCAAGCACTGTTAATTTATAATTTTAATTTTTATCTAATATATTTAAAAATTATTTTATATTTTGTAGTTTATTAGAATTTAGATATGTTGACTTTTTTGTTAATAAAAAATATTTAAAATAATAAAAAAATTGATCGCCTTATATGTTTAAAATGGACCAATTCAATAGATATAGTGGTCAAGAGCATTATAAAGTATAAAATTCTAATTTTGTTAATTTTCACCTAACTTAAAAAATAATGACTACATTTTTAATACAGTTTACTATATTTGGCTCATATGACTTTTTTTATTAATAAAAAAATAAACGAAAATAAATTTTAGTTAGTTAACTATGATTTATTACTTATCACAAATGTGCAAAGAAAAAACCAAGAATCTGATACCTTCAACTCTTTTAGTTTTGAAATTTACAAGAATAATCAATTATACCCAATTAAATATGACCACCCATATCATTTTCATGATGCTTACTCCCCTCTCTCTCTCTCTCTCTTTTTTGATATAACAAAAACTATGAAGCTTATGATAACCTTGATAATTTAATGTTTTAGGTACAACTATAACATAATTATATATCAGATTATAATTAAGAAATTTTTAGTATATATCTATCACAACCATAGGCAACTCAACAAATTAAAATTTAACTTCATTCCACCTCTGAATATGCTACCACACACGATCCTTTAACATAAGAAAATATCTCTTTTTTGTTCTTACCACAAAAGAAGAAGCTCCTAAATAAAATTTTGTTATTGTCCTCTTTCTTTACAGGAAGAAAAGAGAATAATTCTTCTAGAAAACCTCTCTAAGATTTGCACTAAAAGTTATGGTAGATTTAGGGACCGAAGGCTTTCTCATACAACCCTAGAATCCTCTTGACTCAAGAAACCTCTTCTATATTTGCACGAGAGAACAATATGTTGTCATCTGCAAAAAAAATAAGTGCGAGATTGAAAACGCACCCCTTAAAATTTTATAACCATGAATATTCCCTCTCCTTACAAATTTGCGCAGAAGTCAAAGGTAAATAAAATAGAAATTCTAAGTTTTTAGTTTTATATTAAATTATGCACCCTTTAACAAACTAAATTAATGTTTACTTCATTGCTTTTTTAAAAATGAAGTAATATTCTTTTCCGGTTCTTCTTTGATTCTTCCTCGTGGAGTAACCTCTCTTTTCTTTTAATTAGGTCTAAAATAGATTTTTTCAGTATTATATTCACAAAATTAAGGTTATAGTGCTAATTTTCTTCATTGTGATCTAGTTGTATTAATTTATTGGGTGTATTATATACTCTACTAAATAATGTATAATATTTATTTTGAGTAATTTACGTATATAATATATTTATTATTATTTTTAATTAATAGAAAGTTCATGATTTAAGAATTAATTAACCGTGTAATAGAAAATAATTATTTTTTTTTAAATTAAAAATATGATAGAATATAAATTTTATATTTTAAAATATTTTTTTAAAACAGTTAATATTTAATTACTTCTTCCCTCATATAATATATTTATTAATTTAAATTTTATATTCCTATATAAACTGTAAAATAATGATTTTTTTGCCATTTGAAGGAAGAAAAGTTAAACAAATCGAATCAAATATGATGATTATTACTATTTGTTGAGATGAGAATCTCTTGTAAAATAATTTAGCGATGAGTCAATGTCAATGTCATTGATATTGATTTCTATTTTATACTCTTGCTTTTCTTCAAAATTAACATCGTAGACATAATATTTTTCCCAAAAAAAATGTACTACGATAGTTTTTTTTAAAGTTGACAAAATGGTGGCCCAGCTACTCGCTAAGTGGTAAGCTGCCACGTGGTGGCACTTAAGCAGAAGCTAGGCAAGGGGCGGAAGGAACTAGCTTAATAATTCCTCAGATTTCTTAGAGAATAAATAAGTCGTTTCAGATGTTTGAGCAGTCACTTGTACAATTTAAAATTTTAATAATACATTATATAAATATAAATTTCGTAAGTTCCTCTACAGTGCTTTTTTGTTCTGTTCATAAAGTCTTGTCTCCAGGCAAGTAAAGTTTATCATGTTTCTTAACAAGTTCTTACTGCGTTTTTTGTTTTGATTTTTTCCTATGAAAGTACAATGGCAAACAACAATGATATTGGTGTTGAGGGTTTTATCGATTGATATGCAAACTTAACTCTTGCTAATGAAGAGGAAGGGGGAATGGTTGTTAAAGGTGAGGCGATGACGGATCAAGGTGTTCAGGATGACCTCCTATGGTGCTTGGTAAGTCGATTTTTAACTGACAAGCTTGTCAATTTTTTGGCCATGAGAAACAAAATGGCCTCCTTATGGTGATTGGGAAAAGGATTATTTATTCGGGAAATGCAACCTAATATGTATTTATTTCAATTTTTACATGAATTTGATATCGATAGAGTTGAGGAAACGGGACCATGGATTTTTTATAACCATATTCTTTTAGTTAAGAGGTTGGGTGTGGAGGAACAACCTCTTATGGTTCCTTTGTTTCGTTCTTCCTTTTAGGTTTAGATTCATCATCTTCCTGTTGGCTTACAATCTGAGAAAGTGTTAGTGAATGTTGGAAACTATGTTGGTGATCGCTTCAAATGAGAACAACTTCACAAGGACTTGGCAAAATTATATGCACATTCGAGTGCTTCTTGATGTCCGTCTTGCTCTTAAACGAAGAATGAAAATCAAGAAGAGTGGTAGGGACTAGATCTAGATAGAATTCAAGTATGAGAGGCTAAAATACTTCTGTTACATTTGTGGCAAGCTTGGGCATGTTGATACTTCCTGTGAGAAGAGGTATGATTATCCTAAGAATCAAATTGTCAAACCTTATGGTTCTTGGATGCAAGCCTCAGTGGGAAGATCTTCGATTAGTGCTGGTGCCCAATGGCTGTGCATGACTTGTCCGATGATGCAAGAACAAACATTTAGGGTTGATCCTAATTCTTAAGAAGACATGGCCATTGATGGCGTAATTCTTCCATTCATGGCTACAGTGAATCAAATCGAGAAAGTAGGAGATGTAGGAGAGATTATGGGGTTAGGTATGGAAGGTAAAAAATGACGTGGTTATAGTAACTGCTAAAGGAAAGAACATGATTGGAATAGGCTTTAATAGAGATAAGGTTTTTGTTGAAAGAAGAAATAAATAATGGGCTAGTTGTTGTGGAAACTAAAAGAAGGAGACATGATGGGCCGGGAATTGTTGAGAGTTCTTTAGGCTCAATTCAAGTTGATGAAGTTTCAAAAAATAAGTTAGCAGTGGGCGCTGACATCCAGGTCCATTGAGTCCAATGAGTATTTTGAGTTAGAACTGCTATAGGCTGGTTAACCACGGACAGTTCAAGTCCTTATGGACATTATTAAAACTAAAAAGCCAACCCTTATTTTTTTATAGAGACTATTAGCACTAGAAGTAGTTTGGATAGTTTAAAGTGAAAAATTAGGTTTGATGGGCTCGTTATTGTTGATAGAAGAGGTCATAATGGGGGACTAGCTTTTTTTTTTTGGAAATCTTCCTCAAAAGTTTCTCTCTTACGTTTTGTTAGTAACTTTATTGATGTTCAAGTTGAGTTTGAGAGTTTGGGTGTGTGGCAGATTACATGGCTCTATGGCTTTTTAAAAGTTCATTGCATATGGGATTCATGGCATCTTTCCTCTATCTCCTCTTTCCCTTGGGTTTGTATAAAGGACTTTAATAACTTGCTTGTGAGTTCGGAGAAAAGAGGAAGACAACCTCATCTTACTTGGATGATAAAAGGTTTTCAAAAAGCTGTTAAAGATAGTGGTTTACGGGACTTAGGTGTTAGGGTTTACCTTTTTACTTTGGAGAAGGCTAGAGGTAAAGATGGATGGGTGGAAGAAAGATTAGATAGGGCTCTTGCATTAGATAACTGGACGCATATGTTTCAGGGTGCTTATGTATGTACTGTGGAAGTTACCAATTTTGATCACTTACCTACTTTCTTGGATCCATTGCCTTTAGTCCATAAAAGTGTTCTCAAAAAATTTTGCTTTGAGAATATTTGGTTACGGGAAAGAGATTGTGCAGAGGTCATTCAGGCCAGATGAATGGGTTCCTCGAGGTTACCCTTTCTTCATCGTATTTCAGTTTGTGGTTCTGATTTGGAACGGTGGGGTGGTCAACTTGATAAAGATTTTAAAAGTTAGATTGTTGAGTTTAAGTGTAAGATGGTGGTGCTTCAAAAATGTCATGATCAAAGGAGTTTGCAAGAGTTTGATTGCTGAAGCAAAGGTTCAATGAGTTATTGAACAGTCATGAGGTATTTTGGAAATAAAGATCAAAATAGTTTTGGCTTAGGGAAGGTAATGCCAAACTCAAAAAAGAGGATGGGTCATGGTGCTCTAAACGTTTGGATTTGGATAATTTAATTACTGGGCATTTTAATTCCTTATTCTCTTCAGGTGGTAGTAGTTATGATAAAGTCTTGGAGTGTGTTAAGCCTACGATCTCAACTAACCAAAACCATCTTCTAACAGCCCTATTTTCTTCTAATGATGTTTGCATTGCTTTGATGGATATGTGAAAGAGTCTTAAAGGGGACATGAATAGGACTACTGAGCAAAATTAAAGAATTAAAAGGTTTAAATAAGAATTAAAAGAAGTGTTGAGAAGGAAGATGAATAACACAATGATTTAAGGAGTTCGGATTCAACAACAATCCTACGTCTCCACCTAACTTATCCCCAAGTTAGGATTTTCAATCACCCACAATCTTATTCATAAGATTGAGATTACACAAGAGTTTTATGGCTCACCCTTACAACTTGAGTTTTCAAGGCTCACTCAAGAACTAAATCCTAAGTGTTTCAATGGACAACACTTAAACTAATTCCTTTAGAAATAAATTTCACTTCCTTTCTAATCTATCCCAAGATTTAAGATCAAGAGAAATTCTATTTTTAACACAAAACCAACTCTCACAAGAGTATACAATAACAAAATGAATTTTTGAAGAGTTTAGAGAGCTTAATTGATTGCTTGAATGTATAAAATGAATGAATAAGTTGCTTGAATGTATAATCTGAGGTCTTATTTATACTTAATCAATCTAATTATAGCTGTTGGAAGCAATAATTTTGTTCCCAACATTATTCAAGTCTATTTAAATGAAGATTTAAACTTTTGAGCTGCATTTTGTTAGGTCCCGATTGGGATATCCTTTTTCTCGGTCGGAACAAGCCTAAAATAGTTATTGCGAGTGGTTACATTTGAAAACCTGCCCTAATCCCGATTGGGATTGCCTTATCCCTAGCAATGTCCCGATCGGGATGGGTACTACCCAGTTTACCAATTTTTGCTCTCTTTGGTCCTGCTCAAGACTGCTTTACAGAAATTGTAACTTTTGTGCTATTTAGTCCCTATGATGAGTCCAATCGAGATAGCACTTACAATGACTTTCTAGAATCATTCCTAACTTATACACACTTGAAGTAAATACATTAATTGCTCAAAATTAAGTTTGTTATGATCAAAATCAAGATTGCTAACTTGCTAAGGTCAACAATCTCCCCCTTTTTGATTTTGATAAATTTATTTTAAATTTTTTAAAAAATATAATGTAAAGTATGTGAACAATTTGTGATAATAATGAGTATATGAAATGAGAACAAATATATTTCTTTATTTCTCCCTATATGAATATGGATATGATAAGAAATATAAATTTAATAATTTATTCCCCCTTTTTGTCAAAAATAAAATTTAACATGTGGAATAATAAAAAATGGCCTAACATAACAAATGTGTTAAAAATAAGATAACATGACGATAACATGATCATTAAAATAAATTGTTAGACAATTTGAAGGAAATAATTTCAAACATATATAATGCATCACAAAATAATGCAAACATGATCATATAGAGCTTAGCTAGTTAATTGATCATGTGGCACTTAGCATATTACAATCATGATCATTAAACAAAAAAAAAATTCATTGTTTTATCTCCCCCTTTATTAAACAATAAAAGAAACAAAAGACCATGAACCAAAACAATGAAAAAGCAAAGATACATAAAATCTATATGAAATAGATATGTCATTTAATAAAATTTTCTCCCCCTAAATCAATGAGAGAAAAAAAATTGATATTAAGGACACACTATTACATAATTATGACACTTACATAAACACATCTTTAAAAGAAAATTCTTTTAAAGCAATTAACTAAGTATACATAAAAACTTAATTAAAGATCTAAAAAATTCCTAAGATAAATGTATTTTTCATGTACATAATAACAATAATGTTTAAACTCAAATATTTCTCCCTCTTTGTCAAAAATCAAAAATAATAAATGCAAATACCACAATTGAAAAAAGAGAAATTTCATCAATAAAAAGATGCAATACAAAGATAAAATACTAAAAATAAATGAAAAATAAACCAAACATAAACATGATATTATGAGCCTAAAATTTAATTAACAGCTAGAGGCTCATATACTGAAAATAAACCAATTATAAACCAAAAATACAATAAACGGAAAAATACAAAACTATTCTTAAGGAGGGAAAAGAGGAGGAGGATAGGTGCATATGTAGCCTTGTTGCTCATAGATGTAATGAACATCATGTTGAAGATGAGCAATATTTTCATAATTTGATTGAAGTGCACATTAAAGTTAGACTCAACTTCATCAAAATGAGAGTTGAAGTTGGATTCAATGAGAGACATATGCTCAAATTTGCCCAACCTATGAAGGTTCATCCTCTTGAGCTTGAGCACCTTGACTTGAAGTTGCTTCACTTCTTATCCTCTTTTTTAAAGGGGTAACTTAAAGTTAAGTCTTTTGTTCTTCTTCCCCTTAACCTTTTTGTTCTTCTTCCCCTTAACCTTTTTATTCTTCTAACTCTTGGAACATAGCTTTAATGTTCTCACTAGCTCCAAGATCATGTTTCCAAACCCAAATGCCATAGATATAAGTGAATTTTTTAGAGTTTTGAATAAAGATAGCATCAAGAAGCAAAGGTTTAGTAGAAGGTAGAGAATCAACATTAACATTGAAGAATTGAGCTAATTTTATAACAATCCCACCAATATAAATAGCATCAATAATTAACCAAACTCTCCATTGTAAAAATCTTCCTAAAGCAATATTCTCATTATGATGGAGACAATAAAGCATAAATAGGTCATCAAGAGAAATTGCTTCATTAAAGAGAGCTTTACCATTAATAAAATAAGTGCGAAAACGATTAACATACCAAAGTGCTTTAGATTTGATAAAGGAAGCTTTAGTGTGTCCGGTAGAGGTGCCTTTGGAGCCTTGATTTGATCCTAATAGGAAGAAGCAATCCAGTGAGGAGAGAATAGATGAAGAAGTACATAGAGAGAAAATAATTATTTTGAGATGAAAAATCAATTGTGAATAGGGTGGTATATATAGGCATGAGATTAGGGTTGAAAATAATATAGAATTTGAATTGAATAGAAACCTAAAAATTCGTTCCTATTTTTTATTGGAGAGTCAAAAATGTAGAAAAAAATTTAAATTCCTTATCCTGCCAGGAGCCATGCCCTGATCAGGACATGCTCCCATCCTGATCGGGACATGTAGTCCCAAGCGATGTCCCAATCGAGACATCCATTCAGGATGAGTTCTGTGTAAAATCATAGAATTTTAAGAATCATGTCCTGATTAGGACATGATCTGGTCCTAGGCAACTAGGGTCCTTTTTCAAGAAGTTTTGGAAAATGTTACAAATAGATCCATAATGATTTACAATTAAGTCCTTACAAAATAAACTTGCATAAATTGGACTAAATTGACTAAGTTTGAAGGAAATAAATGTGTGAATAAAATAGACTCATTTTTAGAAAGGAAATATTTTATTAATAAATAATTAATTTAATGAAAATTTCATAAATTAATTATTAATTTTACAAAATAAGAGAAATAAAAATAAAAAAATCAAATAAGCATGTAGCATATATAAAAAGTAAATAGAAAATAAACTTAAGGTTATATTAAAATCAAGATAAACTAGAACCATCGATCATGCCAAGATCATGTTTAATAAAGTTCAATCTCTCTTCATTAAGAGGTTTTGTAAAGAAATTAGCAAGTTGATTATTTGTATCAATAAAATCAAGCGTGATATCACCAATTTGAACATGATCATACAAGAAATGATGTCTAATGTCAATATGCGTAGTTCTAGATGTTGAATGGGATTCTTACTAAGGATAATAGCACTTATATTATCATATTTGATAGGAATGTGATCAAGTTTTATACCATAGTCCATTTATTATTTTTTTGACATAGTACTTATGAACAACAAAGACTTGTTGTAATATATTTAGCTTCTGCTGTGGACAAGGCAATCGAAACTTATTTCTTGCTAAACCAAGAAACTAAACATTGTCCTAAAAATTGATAAGTTCCAAAAGTGCTCTTTTTATCTAGTAAACTACTGGCAAAGTCTATATCCAAATAACTAATCAAGTTAAAGGAAGAACTTCTAGGATACCAAAGTCCTAAATGCAATGTACCATAAAGATATTTGAAAATTCTTTAATAGCATTTAAATAAGACTCTATAGGACTTGATTAAAATCTAGCACACAATCAAGTAGCAAACATAATATCAGCTCTACCAGTAGTTAAATAAAGAAGGGATCCAATCATACCTCTAAATCATTTTTCATCAACCGGTTTGCTATTCTCATCTTTGTTTAGTTTGGTTATGGTGCTCATTAGAGTTTTACTTGTTTTAGTTCCATCCATCCTAAACTTCTTAAGAATGTCTCTTGAGTATTTTGTTTGATTGATAAAAATCTCATCTTTGTATTACTTGACTTGTAATCTAAGAAAGAATTTGAGTTCTCCCATCATACTCTTTTCAAATTCTCCTTGCATTAATTTGGAGAATTCCTCACACAAGCAATGATTAGTAGCACCAAAAATGATATTATCAACATATATTTGCACAATTAACAAATCATTTTTGGATTTCTTTATAAAAAGAGTTGTGATAAATTTTCATTTAGAGAAACCTTTCTCTAGTAAAAAGATACTCAATTTTTCATACCAAGCTTTTGGAGCTTGTTTTAATTCATATAATGATTTTGAGAGTCTAAACACATTTTTTGGAGAATCAAAATTTTCAAAACCTGGAGGTTGTTTAACATACACCTCTTTTTCAATAAAATAATTTAAAAATACACTTTTAACATCCATTTGATAAAGTTTAAAATCCATGAATGATGCAAGTGCAAGCAGCATTCTAATAGCTTCTAACCTTACAATACGGGCAAAGGTTTCATTATAATTAATGTCTTCCTCTTGATTATAACCTTTAGCTACTAGTTTAGATTTGTTCCTAGTTATGACACCTTGTTCAATCATCTTATTTCTAAACACCCATTTGGTGTCTATAATAGGATGATGTTTATGTTTAAAAACTAAGGTCCAAACCTTATTTCTCTCAAATTGATTGAACTCTTCTTGCATAGCAAGGACCCAAAATTCATCATATAAAGTATCATCAACATTTTTGGGTTCAATTTGAGAAATGAAGGCTAGATTAATAATAAACTTAAGTTTAGATCTAATAGTTACCCCTTTTGTAGTGTCACCAATAATGAGGTCTTAAGGATGAGCTTTCTTGAATTGCCAATCCTTTGGAAGTTCATCCTTCAAGGTAGGTTGAGATATCTCCTCATTTTCTTCTTTGCTTGAACCTTCAAGTTCCAAAGACTTACTAACATTTTCTTCTTGAGTTTCTATAATCTCGTTGTCACTTACAAGATCATCAACATTACAAACATCTTTTTTAGGATCAAGTGAGTTTGATTCTTCAAATACAACATGCATTAACTCTTCAACTACTAGACTTTTCTTATTAAAGACTCTATATGCTTTAATAGAAATGGAGTAGCCTAGGAAAATTCTTTCATCAACTTTAGAGTCAAATTTTCCAAGATTGTTTTTGGTATTTAATATAAAGCACTTACATCCAAATACTCTTAGATATGAAATTTTGAATTTTCCATTGTTCCATAGCTTATAAGATGTTTCATTTAAAATTGGTTTTTTGAAAACTCAGTTTGAAATATAACAAGATGTGTTAACGGCTTTCACCCAAAAGTATAAAGGTAAATTATACTCATGAAGCATTGTTCTAGCTATTTCCACAAGAGTTTTATTTTTCCTTTCAATTACCCCATTTTGTTGAGGAGTTCTAGAAGATGAAAATGTATGAGAATACCATTTTCATTACAATAGTTTTTGAAAAATTCATTTTCAAATTTGGTTCCATTATCACTTATAATGGATGAAATACAAAAACCTTTTTATTTTTTTTAACTCTTTTAGCAAAATTTTCAAAAGTTTTAAAAGGATCATTCTTATAAGCAAGAAAACACACCTAAGTAAATCTAGAGTAATCATCAACCAATACATATGCATAGTGCATTCCTCCAAGACTAGCAACTCTAGTTGGTCCAAACAAATACATATGTATAAGTTCAAGTAGTCAAGAAGTGGACACTACATTTTTGAGCTTACATAAGGACTTGGATTGTTTTCCTTTTTTATAAGTGTCACAAAGTTTATCCTTAGTGAATTCAAGCTTAGGCAAACCAATCACAAGTTAATGTTTACAAAGATCATTCAAAAGCTCAAAATTTGCATGTCTTAACCTTTTATGCCATGTCCATGTGTCATGAGAAATAGACATTAAGCATTTGATGTCTTTGTTATCAATTTTATTCAAATCAATGATATAAATGTTGTCTACTCTTTCATTACTAAAAATAACTTTGTTTTCATCAATACTACTAACAAAGCAATTTTTAGGATAAAAAGTTACCTTATTTCCCATGTTACACAATTGACTTATACTAGCAAATTATGTTTATGACCATCAACAAATAATACATGATGTATAGATAAGGATTAAGGATTATCTATTTCTCTAATGCCAATGATTTTTCCTTTTACATTATCTTCGAATGTAATGTGTCCTCCACCTTAGCATCAAGTTTATTGAATTATTTCTTATCTCTCGTCATGTGCCTTGAACATCCACTATCGAGATACCACTTGGTTTTTGTTCTTGTGGATTTCAAGCACACCTACACAAAATAATTTAAGTGTTCTTTTGGATCTAAACTATTCTTGGTCTAGGTTGATTAGTTTCAATATAATTCAAAGGAAGTAAATTTATGTGTATTCTTCTATAGAAACATACATTGTTAGTATGTCCTTTAATCATGCAATAAGAGCATACAACATTTTCAAATTTATTTCTCCTAGGATGATATGCTTTCCTAGTGTTTAAAATATGTCTTATGTATTATGGTGGTGTGTGTTTCCTATTCTATTGAGTCATAGTGTGAGACATACATTGACAATGATAATGTGTATTTTAATAGAAATGCGCAACATGTTTATGTGCATTGTGTTGTGTAGCATGCCTAACGTAATTATGTTTAGTGTAACATATAAGCATGCTTGGGTTAATGTGCTTTAGTTTGAGCCTTACCTCTTTATGTTAATGGAGGGTGACGTAAGCACTCAATTTCGGGATGCATTAATGCGACGAGAGCTCCTATGATGAAAATTTGATAGAAATTGATTTTTAGATATTGATTGTGGCTTTTTAGGACTAAAATTATGAGTTTTAAGGACTAAATTACAACTTTTTTTTTGTGGAGGTTTAATTGCAAAATTGAATTTTTTCAGGGGTGGTCTTTTTGTAATTAAATGTTAAAAAAAAAGATTACCGATAGGAATTATGAAATTCAATTGGAATTATAGATTTTCAATTGGACATAATTTCGATCGAAAATATACAATTTCGATCAAAATTGTATTATTCCAATCGATGATTTTTATTTTATTTTATTTTTGAAAAGTCAATTTATTTAATTTTTTATTGGTTAAAAAATAATATTTAATAAATTTTAACCCATTTATTATCCTGTTAAACCACCTGTGTTTTCTCCATGTATATCATATTTATCTTGGTTTTGGATTAAATTAAAAAATTTATCAAAGATAATAATGTTATCAAGAGCTGAGACTCTTGTATGGAGGGGATTTTAGGGGAATTAAAAGAAATGGATGTTGTTTTGAAAAAAAAAAAGGCAGCGGATGTAAAAAAAACTTTCAAAGAACGTGATTTAGTTTTATAAACATAGTACGTCTTGATATCCAAAATCAATCGGGAAGACAATTTTCAACAATGATTCCCATTCCGAGGGGCAATCAAATTGCATAGCATCATCCCATTTCTTCTCTTTCTTCTATTTTATTCTTTTTTTTTTAATTTTATTTTGATTTCCTTTCATTGTTTGATTATCTACTAATTCTTTTATTTTATTTTGTGGTTTTGATTTTGATGGACATAACCAAAACTGTAGGTGAATAAGTGAGGAAGATCCATGGGAGACCATGGATTTAATTCTTTAGCCATATTAATTAGATTTTAAGTTTTAATATACTATGTTTTTTTACATTCTTTTTTATTATTTATTTGGTTTATTTGGGCATGTAATTAATTATTTTTAATTTACATACATAGGAATTGTAATAACCCTAATAGTGGAAATAGTAACATATTTTTAATTTTTCTGCACTTTAAAAATGATTAGTAAATTAGGGTTCATTTGGTAAACCTAAATTAAAATCAATGGTGGTTGTAGATCATTATTAGGTTGCATGAAATCAAATTAGGGTTTTAGAAAAATAATTTAATTGGTTATTTGATCTTTTTATTTGATTATTTTAGAATTTTTTTTTTATGTTTTTGGGCTTGTTGTTTATTTTTGTGTGTTTTGGGCCCTAAACCTACATTTAGTATTAACTCATTCAATTAATAGGCCTTTAAAATTGGATTTTATATTAAATTAACTTTAAAATTAATTTAGGCCCATTAGGTTAATTTAGACTTAGACCCATTTTTAGTTAATTTAAAATTAATTTAGACTTAGCTCAGTCCATTAAAGCATTTTCATTTTAAAATAAATAGATTTAGGATCACATCACTTAATTTAAAATTAAGTAGAATTAAGCCCACTAATTTATTTCTATTTTATTTCTTAAAATTAATAAACTTAATTCCACTTTTTAAGAATTAAAACAAGTAGACTTTGGCTCATTAATTATCTTAAAATATAGGCTCACCTTTAGTTTCATTTTACTTGTAAATAAAATATAGACTTAGCTAGCATAAAATTAACATAGTTTAGATTAATTTAGGGATGTCTTATTATATGAATGCAATTTTTATGTGTCATTTCAAGACTAGTTGCCTTGGGTTAGATGAATGATAATTAGGGTTTAAAATGAAATTGCCTGTAATTAGAGAATAAGGTAATAATTAAGAAACTAATTCTAAATGAACATAAGATTGAAAGAAGTTAGCATTCTGTATCTAGAATTTCCTGGTTGTGGTGCTAACTCTCTTTTAAAGAATCGAGTTACCACCACCTTTGAATTGTCCCAGTTATTACCCTGAGTGGCGACTCCTTATCTTCACACTATGTCTTTGTGATATAGTATTATGTTCTTTGGAGCCGTGAGCTCAAACAATATTGCAGTTGCTAAAATCTTAGACGCGTGCTAAAGCCCACCATTTACAGGTGATTTTTATAATACTTTGCCTTATTGTTTAACATATGAAATATTTTAGCTTTGAAAGCTTGAATCTCATTTGGTTTAGAAGTATAAGGAGTGGAATCATGTGCGGCTTTTATGAAATTAATATGTGATAAAGATAATGAATACATTCCATTCTTATATCCAATTCTATGGGTATCTCCATGAAATTTTTAAGAGTCAAGAAGACTATCTAAAGTTTCTTTTCCTCTCTTAAATTTAGCAATGGACTTCTTTAATTCTAAGATCTCCTTAGAAAGCTTATGATTTTCATCATTTACTTTCTTAAGTTAATCTTCCAAAGAATTAGAAGATTTTGCATCACTAACAAGTTTTTCGTTTGATGCAACAAGTTTAGCAAAATCATTTTTTAAATTTTCAAATTCTTTGGTTAAGCTAACTAACTCATGCTTATATTGTTTCTTCTTAGATAATAAAATTTTACGTTTAACTAATAATTTGCTCACAATAGAGCTCTCATCATCATCATCATCATCATCATCAAAATCATTAAAGGAAGAATAAGAAGTGGATGGTACCTCATTTTCATTTTTAAGAGCCATGAAGTAAAGATTGGCTACTTCTTATTGTTTCTCTTCCTCTTTGGATTCAAAGGAATCATCCCAAATAGCTTTGAATGCCTTCTTCTTATCTCTTGCTCCTTTGTTCTTGAATTTGAGTTTGGGGCACTCACTTCTAATGTGTCTCTGCTTTTTGTATTAATAGCAAGTAACCTCTATGGTTATCTTCTTCCCATCACCTTCAAACTTCTTATTGAAGTTCCTTATTCTTGAGAAGTTTTTCTTTCTCAAAAACTTTTTAAAGTTCCTAGTGAGCATGGTAATGTCTCCATTTTCATCACTAGAATCTTTTATGCTTTCCTCTTCACTATCTTCTTAAAGAGCTTTTAGAGTTATGCTCTTTTTCTTTTCTTCTTTCTATTCTTGCTCTTCACCTCTTTGCTTAATGGTGAGCTCATGTGTTAAGAGCTTACCAATGAGCATATTAGTTGATAGCGTGGAGAGGTCTTGAGCTTCCTCAATTAAAGTAACTCAAGATTCCTAATCCTTCTTAGGTAGGATTCTTAAAATCTTATTATTTACCTCTTCCTTGATGAAATGTTTACCAAGTAAGAAGAGCATTGAGTTGGTTAGTCATCTCCATGATTGACTCTTGAGATTTCATCTTAAAGAGTTCATATTCATACATATGAAGTTGAACTTTCTTGCTTCTCACTTATATGTTTCCCTCATAGTGATTTTTCAAGGTCTTCTACATTTCTTTAGCCAACATATAATGTTGTAGCTTGCCTCCTTCTTCTTTTGTTATGGAGGAGACTAAAGTAATTATAGCTTTTTTATTTTTATGATTTTCTTCCTTTTAATCAATGCTCTATTGGTTTCTTGAACGAGTAGTTACCATACCATCTATTATAGTTGTAGGTGGTTCCCAACTTCTTAAGACAATGTCCCAAATTTGATAGAATCACAATCGAGGTATAGCTCCATCTTGAACTTCCAATGAGGATAGTCACTACCATCATGGAATGGTCTAAGTGAAAAATGTTTTGAGATTCACTTCCTATGGTCTTGTATTCTAGTAATAAGGCACTTAGAATTTAAGCTCTGATACTAATTGAAAGGGTCCTAGAGGGGGGTGAATAGGACTATCGAGCAAAATTAAAGAATTAAAAGGTTTGAACAATAATTAAAAGAAGTGTTAAGAAGTAAGAATGAAAAACACAATGATTTAAGGAGTTTGGATTCAACAACAATCCTACATCTCCACCTAACTTATCCTTAAGTTATGATTTTCAATCACCCATAATTTATTCATAAGAATAAAATTACATAAGAGTTTTATGGCTCACCCTTATAACCTTACAACTTGAGTTTTCAAGGCTCACTCAAAAACCATATATCAAGTGTTTCAATGGACAACACTTTAACCAATTCCTTTAGAAGTAAATTTCACTTCCCTTCTAATCTATCCTAAGATTTAAGATGAACAGAAATTCTGTTTCTAACATACAACCAACTCTCATAAGAGCATATAATAACAAAAATGAATTTTTGAAGAGTTTAGAGAGTTTAATTGATTGCTTGAATGTATAAAATGAATGAATAAGTTTTTTAACCTTAAAATAATCTTTTAAGGTCTTATTTATACTTGAGCAATCCGATTATGGTTGTTGGAAGCAATAATTTCATTCCCAACATTATCCAAGTCCATTTGAATGAAGATTTGGACTTTTAAGTTGCATTTGTTAAGTTTCAGTCGGGATATCCTCTGTCTTGGTCTAGACAAGCCTCAAATAGCCATTGCAAGTCATTACATTAAAGAACATGCCTTGATCCTGATCGGGATGGCCATGTCCCAATCGGGACATTCAATTGAGATGCATAAATAGCAAGGTTTAATGCGCACCCAAGATTTTAACAACCGCGACATTGTTTGAGCTCAAGGCTCTAAAGAACACACTAACCACTGTCATAAGGACATGGCATGGAGATGAGGAGTCACCACCTAGGGTAATAATTGGACAAATCAAAAATTATGGTACTCAACTTTTTAAAAGAAAGCTAGCACTATAACCAGGAGATTCTAGATACAGAATACTAACTTCCTTCAATGTCGTGTTCATTTAGAATTACCTTGTGAATTACTATCTTACCCTCCATTTACATGCAATTTCATATAAACCCTTATTAAAACAATCAACTTTAGGCAAACTAGTCATGAAAAATACATGTAAACAATACATTCATTTAAATTCATAATCCCTAAGTTAGTATAATCTACATTAATTTTAATTAAATGGGCTAAATCTACATGTTTTAATTTACAAGCGAGCCTAAAGACTACTAGACCTAATTCCTATTCAATTTTAATTAAGTGTACCTAAATCTATTTATTTTAATTCTAAAATAGGTCTAAATCCACAAGTTATGAAATATTTAAATTAGTGGGCTTAGTTCTACATGTTTTATTTCTAAAGTGATCTTAAATCTACAAATTATAGAAAAGCTTAAATTTAATGGGCTAAGTCTGAATTAATTTTAATTAACCTAGGTGAGCCTATGTCTCTATTAACTAAATGGGCCTAAGTTATCTCTACCTTAAATCTAATTAATTATGAGTCTAAAGATGCATTTTTATTAACTAAACCTAAAAAAAACCTAAATTTATTTAAATGGGTTAGAGCCTAATATGGGCTTAGGGCCCAAAACACATAAACATAAACAAACTAGCCCAAAAACAATAAAAAAAATCAAAACAATAAAAGATTAAACAATTGATTTATTTCTTCTAAAAAAAACTTAATGTAGTTAAAGTGACCATATTAAGCAACCCTAATTCTATCCACTTAAATCTAATTCAATTTTAACTTAAAACCCTAATGATTTCTATAGCCATTAATTTTAATTGATTATCCAATTAAAATCATAATTTTACTAACCGATTAATTAAAATAAAATACATAATCACATACACATGATTTCATTATTACTACTATTTGGGCTATCTATTACAATGATCTACTGAAAATAATAAGAAAAAAAATTAATACAACACCAAAAATAATGAAAATAAAGAAAAATCAAAATAATAATAAATAACTAAGTAAAAAAACCTAGAAACTATATTTAGCTACAAAGTTCAATCCATGGCATTCCATGGACTTTCATGGAATTTATTCTTTAAGTGAGATCATCATGTAATCCTCTCCATAATTATCAACACAAAAGAATAAACAATGATAGCGAATAAAAAATTAAAATTTAATAAAACCTAAATAAGAAAATAAAAAAATATAAGAAGGTAGGAAAGAAGATGACGATTATAGATGCAATATTGGCTAACTCCTCAAACTAGTAAAAATCATTGTTGTTTGTTAAGTAGGTCTTTAATATTTGTTGTTCTCCTCTCAAAAGTATATTACTCCTTGCTAAATAAAAAATAAATCACGGAGAAATTTTTTTTTTGTACTGCCTAGGAACAAAAGGAAAACCTCTAAAAGTGCAGAAAGAAGAGAGAGTCGAGAGAGAACCCAAAAAAAAAAGTCAGAGAGAGGTCCCCTCTATGAGAGCTTAAGCTGGGTATTTATAGAAAAAAACCCTAGCTAAAAATGTATCCTATTGTGACTTGCTTTTCTCAAAGTTCGGTTTTAAAAAGACTTCAATTTCCTAAAAATTCAGATAAATATTATTTGACCAATCAAAATTTAAGAAACCAAACTTTTATTTACTGTAAAAAGATAAAATAAAATTAAAAATAGATGGAATATATATAATTTTGACTAGAATTGTGTAATTCTAATCGGAATTACAAAATTTTAATCTTTTTTTAACTTTTAATTATAATAAGACCCCTGAAAGAATTTATATCATTTTCATCATTGGAATCCTTTGTTGCATCCACACTTCATCATCCTGAAATTGGGTGCTTACAGTTGCCCCCTTTGTCACTGTTTACTCAACAAATTGCGATAAAGAAAATAAGCACATAATTTCTTAAGAACAAAAGTTTAGATACTTACCTATGCTCCTTAAGGCTTTTGCCTCTAAGTGATCATCAATTCACGATGAATGCTTGTGTTATAGTGCAACACTAGGCAAAATCCTAAAACATTTAAGGAAACACTATACTCAGAAGTATAGCGTTGATTTAAAAAGACACATTATACTTGGTCGTATAATGTTGATTATACTCGATTGTATAGTATTGATTAAAAAGGATACATTGTACTCGTTCATACAATGTTGACTATACTCGGTCGTATAGTACAGATAGAAAGAATACATCACACTCGATCATATGATTTTGACTAAACTCAGTTGTATAGTATAGATTGAAAGAACACATCACACTCATTCATATGATGTTGACTGTACTTGGATGTATAGTGTTGGTTGAAAGGGATACATCATATTCGGTCATATGATGTTAACTATTCTCGATTATATAGTACAGATTGAAAAGGTACATTATACTCGATCATACAATATTGACTATACTTGGTCGTATAGTACGGATTGATAAGGTACATTGGACTCAGTTGTACAATGTTGACTATACTCGGTTGTATAGTATAACTTTGAACAACTACAACCCTTTCATTGTCTACCTTTGACACTGTTGTCCGTAACTACTCACCACTTTTGATTTTATTATAATCCTTTCATTGCTTATCAATGATTTTGATTAGCTGCAACCTTCATTGCTTGCTAGCTTTAATCAGCTACAACCCTCTTGTTGCTCACCTTTTGATTTTACAGTCCATAACTACCTGCGATTAGTTATAACCCTTCTATTGGTTGCCTTTTATTTTACAGTCTGTAACTGTCTGCGATTAGTTATAACCCTTTTATTGCTCACCTTTGATGCTATAGTTCATAACTGCTCATGATTAGCTGTAACCTTTCTATTGCTCGCCTTTGATGCTACAGTTCATAACTGTTCACGATTAGCTGCAACCTTTCCATTTCTCACCTTTGATGCTATAGTCTATAACTGTTTGCTAATTTTAATTAACTACAACCCTTTCATTGCTCACCTTTGATGCTACAGTCCATAACTGCTCATGATTAGCTATAATCCTTTTATTGCTTACTGATGATTTTGATTAACTACAACCCTTTTGTTGCTCGCCCTAACCACTACAGTCCATAACTGCTCATGATTTTTATCTTTGGTTGTTTAAGTCAAATGCTTTAAATTCTTTGTGCTGACTGATTAGAATTTTTGTTGGCTGACTTTGAATTTTGCTATGTTGACTAATTAGAATTTCTCTGCTGACTAATTTCAATTCCACTATGTTAACCAACTCTACAAGCTGGGTGCACTTCCTTCTGGATTTTTAATTCCTACAGACTTGTTGAAGTTAGTTTCAATCATGATAAATGTACAAAAGTACATTATAATATTGAAAATTTATGAGAAAATTCATCTCTTTTTCATGAGATTGCATGCACTCAATGAATCTCACTATTTTTTATTTTCATGACAATCATTTATTTTCCATTTACAAAGGTTAAAGGTATGGTTAACCATCTTATGCTAAGAGCATATCTTTTACCAAGTGAAGAGCTTACTTCCACACCTAATTTTAGGGAGAATTTGCTAAATAGAACTTATGAAAATTGAGCATAAAAAGATCAAATTCTAAGTATCAAAATAATCTTTAAGTTATTTTTGTGCTTTCCTTCCTTATCTAAGTATTCCCCCACCTTTCTCATATTACTCAGTGTGGATACCATTGGAAAGGTCCTTTGGATACTCATACTTTTATAGAGCATTGGAGTAAATAGAGTAGTTTTTTTGGCATGGTCCTCTTTTAGTATGCCTATATTTTTCTTGTATTACTCAACATAGATATCACCAAAGGTTCTCATTGATACTTTTACTCATTTCTGAGCATTGGAGTAAAATTATGCTTGCTCTTATTTTGATTCTCCTCTTAGTGTTCCCCTGCCTTTCTCGTATTATGTAGCATGGATACCATCAAGGGATTTTGTATTCGTACTCATTTCTAAGCATTAAAGTAGATTATATGCACATTTATCATTCAAAAAACTAAAATGATACTTTGAACTTCAAGCAATTTATACTATATGTTTGCAGATTTTTTTTTGCATATTTTCCCCTTATTTAGGTGCAAAGTAAGCATTAGATTGATTAGAGTTTATAAACTCTCAACACAAAGCTATTAACTAAACATCTAAATTAGGCGAGGCTAATAAAAAAGAGCCATTATAATTAAAGATCATGAGATAGGCCACACATGATCTCATTAAATGGATGAATTTACTTTTAATTCTTGAATTTTATGATTGAGATGGTACTTTATTACAGGATCTAAGGAAATAAAGTTATGTTACTTCCCTTTATTAATTTTTTTACCATGCAAGACGATACTCTGATGAACGATTAGCATTTGCAACCTTTCCCATTCTTATTAATGTATTATTTCTTTTCCCTTTCTTCATTCTCTTTTATTTTTCCCTATATAAAATATTATAAGTTAGTATGGTCTATTTACGAGTGAAGAGATTTTATCAAAATGCAATGTTATTCTTTTGCATTCTTCCCTTTTGATTGTGATGATGATGTCTTTAATCATAAAGGTCACGATACTCCACCATTGAAGTTATGGCATTGGGCTGTGTTTGTATTTTTGCCATTCCATTAATGCTATGGTAGAGGGCTTTATCTCTCTTCTTGACATCTCCTGCAAAAAAGTTCAAGAGTTAAAGATGATTAAATAATTTTTTCAGAGTGCATTCACTTCAAGTTTTGAGTGCGTTCTTCCCTTTTATAGGGCCAATAAATGTATTACTGACATGCTAGACCTTCTTATCACCATATTCCATACCCTACACTAGTCTAACTATTGTGTAGAGATATTCTAGATGATGCTCCATATGAGGCTATGGAGATGGATGTTGAATCTGAGGAGCTTAAACGTCCTATCCAGCCTCTTGAGGTCGCCAAGATGATACTTTTACAATTATCCTTATCGGTGATATTCTCTTACTGGATGGGCTTATGATTTATTAGGCTCCTAAGGTTTAAAGTCTCATTGAGTATTAGGTTCACCTTGATAGTGTTACCCTTTTTCCTCAGATGTGAACATTTTGACTACTTTTTTGCACTTTTACAACACTAATTTTGATTGTTAGTAGTAAAGTATTTGCATAATCTCACCTAGGCTCAAAGACTTTATTATGCAAAGAAAGTATTTCATAATAAATGTATGCAAGTGTATGCATTTTATATATGACTTGCTTGATCCTAATAGGTCTCCTATTTGGAATAGAGCTATGTTTATAGCTTAGTGTGTGAGAATGAGGTGCCTTATCAATAGCCTGTAGGTTTGAATGTTGAATGCTTCACTGTTGGTGCTTTTAATATTAGAGCTTCTGATACAGCTTATCCAGCAAATGACCAAGTGGTGATGTATTGATCAATTATTGGTTATTGCTTATGGTTTACTTCTTTATGCCCCCAGAACTCTTATACTTCAGTGTTCCTTCTTTGCTCTTTGAATGTGGACTTAATTTGCCCCCAGAGCTACATTTTGCCCCTAGTTTCATTATGAATTCATCCACACTATTATGGTGGTCTTTTCTATATGTCCAAGAAACTTAGTTTGTTCACTGCTACTATTAATCCAACCCTATTAGTTATAGTATTATGGGTTGAAGATGTAAAGGAGTGGATGAACTGATTGAAGCGAGTCCTTGATGATGAAATCAACTAGACTTGCACTTTGAAGGACTCTTGAGTAGAATATGAGGCTTGATGTTAATGCAATGATTGATGATAGTTACAAGGTATGGGTTGAAATGCAAGTTATTGAGCCACCTGGATTGTGTATGAACAAGAGGACACTAGACTTACAAATAAAATCATAAGGGGTAGCAAAAAAGAAAACATAACTAAAATAGTGATTTCATAGATCTAATTTAGCTTTCATTATGTATTGTCTTTGCATTCAGATACTTATGCAGTATGATAATGATGAATATGCAATATTTGAACAAAAATTTCAAACTAATTTTACTCATTCATTAGGGCAAAAATGAGAACATTCATTATATCATATAATACAACTCCTGTTATCAGCTAGTCCTTTTAGATTTCCTAACATAATATTTTCTCTCATTTTTACTTGATTATCCTTTTTTTTCTTTTTGTTTTCACTTTTCCTTTCTCTCAAATTTCTTATCCTTAGGAGTTAAATCATATGATATATGAATGTTCTTTGAATTTGCATTTGTGCCCATGCTGAATGAATCTAATTAAATTAAATTTATGTCAAACATGCAGATACTATCAATATCATAATGCACAATACCATTAGGATGTACATTACATAAGCAAGCATGATCAGAATTCATATCATCGATCACTAAAACAAAACAAGTTCTAAAGAAACTAAAATTTTATTCAAAGAAGACAATAAGAAAATTTATTTCCTATTCTAGATGCTAGGGATACTGAGTCTCAAGGTGGTTGACATAGTGGCTATTCTTGCATTTTCTTACTAACTGTCTCTATGACTTCAACTTTTATACCTTAAATGTGCATTTTTCTTTCTTGTCTAGTAGCTTCTCATCATCAAACTCATCATCCCATCCCGTAGGCACAATCGACTCAAAGGGTATGTTAAAAGAATGTGGTTTAGTGTAAAACACCTTATAGTCAAACTTACCTGAAGGCTGACCTAATAAGTCTTATGCTCTTTCCACATCTTTGGGGGCATTAGAAGATTTCTCATTGGTTTTAAAGTGTAGGTCCTCAAAGGAGCTTAGCACTTCTTCCTTACTACCTCCTGAGTTGATCATCATGGTAGCTAGGGATGGTACATTTTGGCAGTTTAGGAAAGGATTATATCTTGTGCTTGGGTTTTCAAGGTTTACGATCTTTTTGGAGTCTATAAGGTTTTGAATTTCATGTTTGAGGTAGATGCAGTTATCCATGGAGTGTTAGAGATTTTAAAGGAATTTGTAGTGCTTGTTTAGGTTATAGCCTAAGGTGTTTGGGTTTGGTGGGTTTGAATTATGTAAAGGTTGAAGCAAGCTTTTTTGCATTAGGTGTTCTAGGACTTTTGACAAAGGTTGGTTAAAATTAGAGAATCTCCTTAGTTGTTAAATAACATGCACTTCCACAATCTGACTAGTGCTTCCTTGCTGTGTGCCACCAGTTGGGTAGTTTCTTTCTCTAGTGCTTTTAGCAATCTTCTTTTTCTCACTTTCAATCTCCTCAGCTTACAACCCATCGTTATAAAGGTCTACAAATTTCTTAGGGTTCATCATTTGTAACCTTTCAACTAAATTAGGTGACACATTTTAAATAATCATCATAACCTGATCCTATTCAGCCAGCTTGTTTTGCATTAATCCTGCCTTATTCATGAATCTAGTCAAAAAAATCTGAAAATGACTCATTAGGCTTCTATTTGGTCAATTTTAAATCCTTAATGAACACTTTAAGCCAGGTATTGTAGTCATATTGCTTTAGAAAAGTGGTACATAATTCTCTCCAGTTCGCTCTCCAACCCATGATACTAATTAAAAGCCATACCCTTCAAGGATAGTACAAACAAGTTAGTAACTATAGACAAAAGAGCCTTAATGGTGCTCATAGTAGTTGTATATTGACTAAGGTGAATCCTAAAGTCTCCAGTTCCATCAAACTTTTACAGCTATGGCATCTTAAACCTATCAGGCAGTTTATCCTCCTCAAATTACATCATATCATCAAAGTCAAATGAGTATCTGATGCCTTGTCCTCTCATCAATTCTTCCATTTTGGATATCTTTGAGTTAGTGCTTTCATATGCTTGGATTCTAGCTCTTGAACTTGCTCAAGTGATTCCCTTTTTTTCCTTTTTAACCATGTAGCTCTCAACATCCTCCAATTTTATTCCACATTAGGTATATTCCTAATAGCATTGTCATTGTTAGCAGGTGGTGCACCCACAACATGTGGATTAGTTGTAATGGGAGGTGTAGCAGCAGCAGGTGTTGGCATTAATCCAGCTAGAGCTTGTCTCATTACATCTTGCATCATTGCTCTCATGTCATCCATCAATTCCGTTTAACGTCCTCTAAAGTCTAGTTTCCTCCCTCTTGTTGTTCCATTTCTTCTGCTTATTTAGCTTGTGCAGCTTCTAGGCAGAGTGGATTAATGGGACTCCTTTCCAATCTACTAAGGATCTCTTTTCTAATTGATTATAGGCTTAAATTAGTTCTCACTAGTCTGCCACCTTATCGACTGTAAACATAAGAAGACCCGGATGAATTTATGATAGGTGAAGAACAAAGTGTTAGTATGATGCATGTATATGTGATATACATGCCATGCAACAAGTAGTAAGTTAAGTGCATATACATCCTTCCAACTTTATTCCTCCCACATACGTATTCGATGGTGAGTCTCTTTTCTTAGGACTTTTGGTCTTGACCTTAATATCAATGAGGGATTATGAGCGACCTAGTGGGCATTCTTTTTTGTATTTTTATCTTTATTGGTGTTTTCATTTCCAAGGGACATGGCAACTTTATCGAATAGGGACAAACGATTAGTCTCAAGGGGACGAGATGCTTTTGATTTTATGGAGTCGCCACCTAATTTTTAGAAAATTGGGAAAAGAAAAAGACAACATCGGGTCACTCAGCAAGTATTATCCCCAGCAAAGATTTTTGGGTTCAGGAGACCGTATATACTTTTTGACTATTTCTCATTATACAATATTCAATGTATAGCTACCATAACACTCTAGTTTCAGTAATGATAATTTGTATAGCATTCACACAGTACATCAGAAAATATAGCATCAATATGGGAAGGACCATCCAAAATTCCTATGAAGCCTCTAATTTTACTTAGATTAGGATAGCCTTGTCATAAAGACTGTAGACTAGTAAAGATAGAAGCAGCAAAAAAGCCCTAGTTCTATGACATCTAGAGATATCTGAAGGAACGAGCCTATCCTGATCAAGTAGATGAAAGAGACAAAGTAGTCATTCAATGAATGGCATCAAAATTCACATTGCACTAGGGTGTGTTATGTAGGAGAACATTAGATGGTTTACAACTCTGATGTCTACATGAAACTAAGGCTGCAAGAGCAGTAGAAGAAGTATATGAGGGTGTTTGTGGTCCACACATGAATGGAGCGATCCTGGCTAAAAAGCTAATCAGACAAGGGTTTTCTGGATGACGATAATGGAAGACTGCATCAAATTTGTAAGAAAATGCCACAAGTGTCAAATCCATAAGAATCTTAACCACCTTTCCCTAATTGAACTACACTACATCTCCTCTTCATGGCCCTTCTCAGCATGGGGACTAGACATAATTGGGGAAATCCACTTGATAGCCTCAAACGGACACAAGTTCATCCTAGTGGCAGTGGACTACTTTACAAAATGGGTTGAAGCATAATCATTCGCAAAGATAGGAGCCAAGCAAGTAACTAAGTTCATAAAAAGAAACTGGTTCTGTCAATATGGGATCCCCTATCACATCATCTCTGACAATGGTGTCCAATTCCAAGGGGAAGTTAGAGCTACTAAGGAGTTAAAAGGTGGAGCATCATAAATCTTCTCCTTACTGACCATGAACAAATGGGGCCATGGAAGCTGCAAATAAGAACATCAAAACAATCTTATCAAAGATAACTCAGACTTACCAAGATTGGGCAGACATATTGCCATATGCCTTATGAAGGTATTGAACAATAGTCAGAACTTTAACAGGAGCAACTCCTTTCTCATTAGTGTATGTGTAGACGGTGGGGTTCAGTGCACGTCTAAGATTTTAGCAACTGCGACACTGTCTGAGCTTAGGGCTCTAGAGAACTCATTAACCACTGTCACAAAGACATGGTGTGGAGATGAGGAGTCGCCCAAGGGTAATAACTGGGACAAATCAAAAAGGTGGTACTCGATTCCCTAAAAGAAAGCAAGCACCACAACCAGGAGATTCTAGATACGGAATACCAACTTCTTTCAGTCTTGTGTTCATTTAGAATTACATTATGAATTATTATCTTATTCTCTATTTACATGCAATTTCACATAAACCCAAAACAATCAACTCCAAGGCAAACTAGTCATGAAATATACAAGTAAATAATGTATTCAATAAATCACATAATCCCTAAGTTAGTCTAATCCACATGGATTTTAAATAAATGAGTTAAAGTCTAAATATTTTAAATTATAAGTGAACCTAAAAGACCTAATTCCTTTTGATTTTAATTAAATGAACCTACGTCTACTAATTTTAATTCTAAATATGAGCTTAAATCTACAAATTATAGAATATTTAAATTAGTGGGCCTAATTCTACATGTTTTAATTAAATGGTGATCTTAAATCTATAAATTATGAAAAAAGGATTAAATTAAGTGGGCTAAATCTGATTAACTAAATCGGCCTAAGAATATTTCTAACCTAAAATTTAATTAATTATGGACCTAAAAATATATTTTAATTAATTAAACCTAATTAATTATTCAATGAGATGGGCTAGAAGAATTACCTAAATTTAAATAAAAGTGGGTTTGAGGCCCAAAACACATAAGAATAATAAATAAAACCCAAAAATAAATAAAAACATAAAAAAAATTAAATAAGATCAAACAAATAATTAAATTAATCCTTACTAAAACCCTAATTTTTATTAACATGAAACCTAAATTAATCTACTTCCTCCATTGATTTTAAATAATTACCTAATTGAAACCTAATTTTTACTAACCAATTTAATCAAAATAAACATGCAACCACACATATAATTTTATTACTCCCACTATTGGGGCTATTACATTAATTCATAAAACAATTAATAAAATAAAAATACAGCAATAAATAAAAATAAAGATAATAAAAATAAAGTAAAACCCTAGAAACTAAGTCTCTATGAGGCTTTATTCATAGTTTTCCACGGACTTCTCATGAATTCATCCCTCTCACATGATCATCATGTGTTTTCCTCCATAATTACCATAAAAATAAGATAAAATAATGATTAATGAATAAATTATGATAATAACTTAAAAGAATAATAATATAAAATAAACAAATAAAATAGAAGAAGATGATATGATTATGAATGATTTAGGGTACTCCTCATATTTATAAGTCACCGTTCTCGATAAGCCTTCGAATCTTGCCCTTCAAAAATTCTTCACAAATCTTGAATTAATTGTTAATAAAAGGAATATTTGTAAAAAAAAAATTCAAGAGAAAATCACGTCTTTCTTCCTTCTCTTCTTTTTCTTTTTCTTTCTCCCGGCCTCTTTTTCTTCTCTTCTTTTTTTCTTTTTCCTCTTCACCCCCTCCCTTTATATAATGGAACTAGTAAGCCTAACCTCAATCCTAATATGATTCTAATTCCTAAAGTATAAAATTAATACTTAAAATTATATTTAGGAATTTTAAACCAGTTAGGACTAAATTAATTAGGAATTTTAAAGCAATTAAAACTGAATTAAAATAGGAAACAGAGATCGGAAGAATTCAATTCTGATCAGGATTGTGTAATTTTGATCGGAATTACATAATTTTGATCGGAATTATGGAATTCCGACACTTTTTTTTAACATTTAATTACAAAAAGGTCCTTGAAAAAATTTAAATTTTGCAATTAGGTTCTAAAAAGAACTTTACAATTTAGTCCCTTAAAACATTAAATCCTTCATTTTAAAGCTACATTTAAGCCCTTAGAATTTTTAAAGATTAAGTATCAAAGATATTATCATCACTGGAGTCCTTTGCTGTATCCATAACATGTCATCCTAAAATTAGGTGTCTACAGTATGGATCAGAAGTAGTTCTTCCAATCAAAATAGAGATAAAGTCCCTTTGGGTAGCAATCCAATCTGAACTACCAAAAGTGCAATAGGCTCAATAGAGGCACAATAATCTCACTCTCTTAAACAGCCAAAGGCTTAAGGCTTTATACCACACACAATTATATCAGGGTTGACTAGCCAAGTCCTTCAATAGAAGAGTAAACACATAAGAGTGTGAAAGCAGGAGACTGGGTGCTAAAGCAAATAAGACAAAATGTTCTAAACCTAAGAGAGAAATTCAGACTGAACTAGAAAGGCCCATACCTGATCAAACATGTCTTATTAAAAGGAGTAGTCAAGTTAATGAATTCTAAAGGCAATGAATTCTCTGAACTTGTCAAGATAGACTGCCTGAAAAAGTACTATAAAACCTAAGAAGGCTAGTTAATGATAAAGGTAACCTCAAGTTCAAAATTTGTACAAATGCACCTATGCTTTCTTAAATGATTATAGTGAAATAAGAATGATTGCCAATTTATGCAAAATATCTTCAAAAAGTGTAACGCATTTTATTATTATAAATTACATCAAGCATGCTTTGCATTTTCTTTTATTACATGACCATGGTTCTTACCATCCTCTCTAAGCTCACTCTCTGAGATCAGCCACTATCATATAGCAAAAAAATGCATAGCTAGGTATGAAAAGCTCCGAAAGGAGACACCCTAAGCAAAAAAGGGAAGAAAAAGAAAACCCAGCTAAGTGCGAAAAGCTCTAAAAGGAGACACCTTAGGTAAAAAAGAAAAAAAAAGGCAGATGATAGTAATGGCAAACATCATCATCAATAATACATAACAGGAAGCATATACAGTCATCATTGTACAAGCATCACACAATATAGGGGAAAAATGTCCAGATACAACACCCAGACTCCATAACCTCGGGAAAATGATATAACAAAGCAAACCACAAGCCAAAAGTTCTACACCTAACTCCTAAAAAAACTACATTGACTGTGGCTACCATCAAAAGTAAGCAATGATACTATTCAAGCATCCCTATCATCAAATCCTAACTCATCACCATTCATCACAAGGGATGATAACCATGACTCCAGCTCACTGATGTGGTCACAATAAACTGCACACTCCCACTCCCATTCACGACTAGTGAGACGGTGCTCAACCTGCATTATATATTGCATATCATACACTCATACATAAAACATATGCATAAAATAAATAGGTACAATAAAAAAAGGCATACCC
This sequence comes from Mallotus nudiflorus, assembly GCA_947683625.1. Classification (NCBI taxonomy): domain Eukaryota; kingdom Viridiplantae; phylum Streptophyta; class Magnoliopsida; order Malpighiales; family Euphorbiaceae; genus Mallotus; species Mallotus nudiflorus. The sequence goes on along the minus strand of CANTUR010000307.1, from coordinate 86,169 downwards.
TTTGAGTGATAGCAAACTCTAAAAAACACTATTGCGCACTCCGTGTAACAGTATACTAGTATTGACCAAAGGATACAAGAATCTACAAAAGTAAGCAAATAAGTCAACCACCACTCACTAAATAAATAAAACACAAGCAAGAATAAGTGGAGAACATGAACATGGGTAATATCAATAAGAGCAACACCCGACTAAGGAAAACTAGGTTTAGGTAAATCGAAGCTCACTACTCTACCAAGGATATCCATCCCAAGTAAGGGCAAAGATGGCTAAACTGTCAAATCCCTCTGAATAGTACACCAGAAGCCACACCATTGGCATGGGCAGTTGCCTTACAATGGAACGTACACTCATCCTCCTCAAAATGAGATTTGAATCTCCTCCGACATTGTTGTAGATAAGTTCTCATAACTCACATCAATTATAGTTTATTACTAATAAAGTTTGCTACATGCGTGCACTAAAATAAGAATAAAGGCTTATCGGATTAGAAGAAGCGACTCTCGATGACCCACGTGATGGCCTAATCCTCAAACTCGAAGGACGATATGCATTTGCTTGGGAAGGGGGAGGTGAAGGAAAGGTCCCAATAGCTACAACATCAATCAGTTGAGGGATCAATACATCAACATAAGGCAAACCCACACTTTCTAAGAGACTCTTAAAAGGGAATCCCATCATAACAGTAGCAAGATCATCACCACAAAGCTTATGACCCTAGAACATGTCACTGAGAGGAGGTACAGGAACTCTCCTCATGTATGAGACATCCCACCAATGATGGACTTGCCTGCCCAAATACCACACTATGCCGATAAGGCCAGAGAGCAACACTCATCTCTCCGTCAGGTGCCATGCAGCCACCATGTCTGCCATCCAATGAGACCTCACCACCCACGAACAAAGAAAGATCTGCTCAAAGGGCAACAATGAATAAAAGACCCCTAAGAAAGGAACAACTAACACAACAAGAATCAGACATACTTGATCAGGGGACATCTTCCTCATATGATCCCGAGCTACCATTCAATCCTCAATCAAATCAGTAGTCTTTTTGAACCAATAAGGATAATAAGGGAAGCCATCCTCTTGGAAATGCTCGATGGACAAATGAGGGAGAATCCTGAACTTATATACACACATTTATTAAAATCAGAGGATCAATGTAGACGGTGGGGTTTAGTATGCATCCAAGATTTTTGCAACTACGATACTGTTTGAGCTTAGGGCCTTAAAGAACATACTGATAACTATCACAAAGATATGGCATGGAGATGAGAAGTTGCCACCCAGGGTAATAACTGGGACAAATAAAAAAGGTGATACTCGTTTCCCTAAAAGAAAGCTAGCACCACAACTACGAGATTCTGGATACGGAATACCAACTTCTTTTAGTCTTGTGTTCTTTTAGAATTACTTTATGAATTATTATATTATCCTCTATTTATATGCAATTTCATATAAACCCTTAAAAAAATCAACTCCAAGGAAAACTAGTCATGAAAAATACAAGTAAATAATCCATTCATTCAAACATATAATCCCTAAGTTACTATAATCTACATTAATTTTAATTAAATGAGCTAAATCTACATATTTTTAATAAGTGAGCCTAAAGGGCCTAATTCCTATTTAATTTTAATTAAATGAACCTAGGTCTATTTATTTTAATTCTAAAAATGAGCCTAAATCTACAAATTATGAAGTATTTAAATTAGTGGGCCTAATTCTACATGTTTTAATTCTAAGGTGATCTTAAATCTACAAATTATGAAAAGGCTTAAATTAAGTGGGCTAAGTCTAATTAATTAAATTAAATTAAGTGGGCCTATGTCTAATTTACTAAATAGGCCTAAGTTATCTCTAACCTAAAAATCTAATTAATTATGAGCCTAAAATGCATTTTAATTAGTTAAACCTAAAAAAACCTAGATCTAAATGGGTTAAAGCCTAATGTGGGCCTAGGGCCCAAAACACATAAAAATAAATAAACAAGCCAAAAAATAAATAAAATATATCAAAACAATTAAATTAAAGATCAAACAACTAATTAAATTAATTCCTTCTAAAAAACCCTAATTTTCATTAACATGCAATCCTAAATTAATCTACTTCCTCCATTGATTTTAATTAATTACCCAATTGAAACCCTAATTTTACTAACCAATTAATCAACATAAACATGCAATCACACACATAATTCCACTATTCCCACTATTGGGGTTATTACAATAATCTATTGAAAATAATAACAAAAATAATTAATACACCCCAAAAACATAAATAAAAAAACCCTAGAAATTATATCTCTGCAAGGTCTTATCCATGGCATTCCATGGACCTTTTATGGATTTAATTCTCCAAGTATGATCATCATATGTTTTCCTCCATAATCACCAACATAAACACACAAAAAATAAACAATGATTAGAGTTTAAATAAAATAAAAATAAAAGAAAAGAGTGGAAGAAGGGATGATTAAATGGATGCAGTATTGATTAAAGCCTCAGAGTATTATTAATCAGCATTGCTTTTAATGGATCTTCAAAACTTGATGTCCTCCTCTTCAAAAGTCTATTGCTTTTGCCCCAAAAATAAAGAAAATCTAAAGAAAAATATTGTACGTAATGCCTCAAAGAAAAATATGGAGAGAACTTTTTCAGCCAAAAGAGAGATAGTCTAAAGAGAGAGCCCTCCTCCTCCTTTTTCAAGAGCCTAAACCATCCTTATACAGGAAAAGAGCCAAAAACCCTAATTCTACATACTTAAGATTTCCTATTTTAAAAGGACTTTATTTCTTGAAAATCTTGAAAATAAATTATAGAAAATTTTTAACCAATCAAAATTCAGGAAAAATATTTTCAAAAATTAAAAAAATTAAAAAAATAGTGTGGTATACAATCGAAATAGTACAATTCCAATTAGAATTGTAGATTTTTTATCCTTAAAATTTTTTTAACATTTAGTTACAAAAAGACCCCTGAAAGAATTTAAAATTTTCAATTAGATCCTTAAAAAGTATTACAATTCAGTCCTTGAAAAACATTAAAAACTTTATTTGAAAAATGCATCCAGACTTTTGAGGCTTCAAACTTCAAGTATTAAGGACCTATTTATGATATTTTCATCATTGGAGTCATTTGTCGCATCCACACTTTATCATCCCGAAATTGGGTGCTTACATTCAGAAATAACAAACCCAAAAGCAAAAGAATAGACAACAGAACTCATACTTACATCCAGCATGAATAAGCATCCATAGATCCTCAAGCCACCTCAATATGCTACGTCAAGTCCTGAGTACATATGAGCAATGGCAGTAGTACCCTAGTATAGCCCGGCAAGCCATCAAAATCTCTCAAGATAGGCAGCAATCACAGATCACTCATACCCGAAGGTTCAGGAAGATAAAAACACTCAGCAAATAAAATAAAAAGTAGTGGGCCTGCTACTCTATTGAGACAAGACCATCATCATACAAATTCCTCATGAAAGAAATAAACTTCATGTATCGAGCAAGATATGGGCAACCAGACTTCATAGGTGTGACTGTCCCAAGCAAATCCATCATGAGGCACCTCCTTACTACAGCAGTAGAACACTCCTCCTCACTAAAAGGAACAGGCTCTCCAGAAAAGCTCAAGTCCATAATAGCAGCAAAATCTAAAGGGGTAATAGTCATCTCCCCGATAGACAGATAGAAAGCATGCGTCATGTCCATCCATTGCTCTATCAATGCATACATGGCAATCTAATTCAACGTATACGAGTTATAAGATAATGTAGCAATGACTCCATCAAAGCCCTTCCCAAACATCATTTGCTTCATACACATCGAGAGATCCTGATAATACATATTGACTCTGTTCAAACTACCAGGAAGCACAGTAACATACCTACGAGGCTATAAATAATAGGTACACTATCAAACATTTGCACAGCTACTAAATACTAACACATCTCTCTCTCTGTCACTTAATAGGATCAAAATAATAAAGGCCAAAAAGAAAAGCATCACGATAAGCAGATAATTATAAAAAGAAAATAGAGTAAGAGCTATCAGCCATCAATACTTACAATAAAGCTAGATAGATAACCACAGCAATAGCTATAAAGCTACAGGTACAATAAACTCATACAATAAAAAAATAGCAAAGCAGCCAATGAACAAGCTTCGAAAAATAAAGGCAATAAGGGACCTACCTCACGATGATGATGCACTCAAGCATGAGTCTCTAAGCTATAAAAAATAGGGATTAGATCTTCCCAAGAAAGCCTAAATGGCTGAGAACTCTGAGTACTAGATGTACTAGTCCCTACAGTGGATGTCCCAGCTCCAGTGGCCTCTACAAAGTCACCTTCAGGATCAACATCAACATCAATAAAAATGTCTTCCAGACCCTTAGGAACATTTGGAAATTCTATTTTATGCAGAAGAAAGTGGAACTATAGAAGCAAAAACATAGCAAATAGCACCCGAAATATAAAAAGGTCAAGAAAAATCAAAAAAACACTTAAAGAAGTCCAGACGAAGCCTCCCAAGACCTCCAAATAGCTATTTAAATAGGCCTGGAGGAGGGGAAGCACGTGACCATGTCCCTCTCATGCATAGTCACATGCACTTCCTCATTCCACACGCTCTTCTGTGATTTTATACACACTTTGAGATTTTGCACACTCACTTCTACGGTCTTAAACTTCCATTTAAGCATAAGACATGCACCAAACGTACACAAAAGTACACTGATATAGACTCCATCTGTCTAAAGACACTATATGTGCACCACTTCCTTTAGGAAAATCAATATCTTACAAAAGAATAAGAGCAAAAAAAATCCATTGTAAGGATATCTCTCCCTAAATCATTAAAATAGCATCCTTAACATGAAAAATCATTGGATTAATACTGCATCATCACTACTGCATCATTATTACTACCTTATTCACATCACTTAAAAGCATTCACATTGTTTAGAAGCACTATCATTGATTAGAAGCACTCTTTCATTTCTTAAAAGCACTCACTTTCATTGCTTAGAAGCACTCACTTTCATTGCTTAAAAGAACTCACTTTCATTGCTTAGAAGCACTCTCACTACTACAAAGCACTCACTTTCACTGCTTAAAAGCACTCTTATTGCTTAGAAGCACCCACATCGCTTAAAAGCACTCTCATATTGCTTAGAAGCATTCACATTACTTAGGAGCATTCTCATTGCTTATAAGCATCCTTACATTACTTAGAAGCACCCACATGGCTTAGAAAAACTCTCACATTGCTTAGAAGCATTCACTTCCCTTAGAAGCATTCATATCACTTAAAAGCACTTTCATTAATTAAAAGCACTCTTTCATTAATTAGAAGCATTCTCACTGCTTAGAAGCACTCACTTTTTTTGCTTAGAAGCACTCACTTTCACTACTTAGAAGTATCTTCACATTGCTTAGAAGCACCCACATTGCTTAGAAGCACTCCCATATTGCTTAGAAGCACTCCCACATTGCTTAGAAGCATTCACATTGCTTAGAAGCATTCACATTACTTATAAGCATTCACATTGCTTAGAAGCATCTTCACATTGCTTAGAAGCACCCACATTGCTTAGAAGCACTCTCACATCGCTTAGAAGCACTTTCATTGGTTATAAGCACTCTTTCATTACTTAAAAGCACTCTCACTGCTTAGAAGCACTCACTTTCATTGCTTAGAAGCACTCTCATTGCTTAGAAGCACTAACTTTCACTACTTAGAAGCATCCTCGCATTGCTTAGAAGCACCTACATTGCTTAGAAGCACTCTCACATTACTTAGAATCATTCACATTACTTAAAAGCATCCTCATATTGCTTAGAAGCACCCACATCGCTTAGAAGCACTCTCACATTGCTTAGAAGCATTCATATTTCTTAAAAGCATTCATATTTCTTAGGAGAATTCTCATTACTTAAAAGCATCCTCACATTGCTTAGAAGCACCCACATCGATTAGAAGCACTCTCACATTGCTTAAAAGCATTCACATTGCTTAGGAGCATTCACATTGCTTGGAAGCATTCACATTGCTTAGAAGCATCCTCACATTGCTTAGAAGCACCCACATTGCTTAGGAGCATTCTCATTTGCTTAATAGCATCTTCATTTTGTATGACACCTCAGAAGGTTATAGTCACATGTTCATTTTGCATGACACTTAAGAAGCTTATAATCGCATGTTCATTCGTGTGACACCTAAGAAGGTTATAATTGCATGTTCATTCACGTGACACCTAAGAACATTATAGTCGTATGTTTATTCACGTGACACCTAAGAAGGTTATAGTCGCATGTTCATTTGTGTGACACCTAAGAAGGTTATAGTCGCCTCCACATTTTTCTTAGTAGCATCTTCATTCGCGTGACACCTAAAAAGGTTATAGTTGCACGTTCCTTTGCATGACACCTCGCATCCACATTTTGCTTAGTAGCATGTTCATTTACAAGAAACCGAAGAAGGTTATAGTCATATCTCTTTTTGCTTAGTAGCATCTTCATTTGTGTGACACCTAAGAAGGTTATAATCATATAAATCTCAATGCACTTTGCATAAATCACAAGCTTACATATGTCCTAAATAGCACCTTGTGTAATGACCAAGTCATAAAACAATAGCAATAAATAAAACACAACAACAGTAGTCAAATCTTGATAAGACATTTAAAGACAACCCACAGGCAAGTACCTTTCTCCCTACTAAAATATTTTTTTATATCTTTATATTTGCTTCATGTGTATTGACACTAGTGCTAAGTGGCTATGCAACATATGTGAAGCAGGGGGCAACTATCATACCTTAAATTTCATTGTCCCTAAAAAGGTCCAATGGTGAAATGAATCCCCGAGATGACTAGAGTCTGCTCGCTAATAATGCCTCTGAAGTGTGCAACCTCAAAAAACCTAACTGACCCCACTAGTGTGCAAAATTAATCACTGAGCCATTAAGTTGTGTTTCGACCTTACAAAATATGAATTATCGAAACAATGAGAGGTTTTTTCAAGAAAACTCCTCTTGGAATGCTCAGCTTATTGGACTAGTGCACATTTCGTTAGATGAAGACCCAACTTTGTGAAAAAATGGAAATCAATTTTGGCAAAAAAAACTTTGGAAACACATCTAAAAGGCCCTAAAACCTCCAGAAGTGATCCCGGAATGGTCCAACACAACTCGAGTATCAACATGTATCGCTCATAAGTGCATGTAAACATGTTTAGGTATCATATGATAAAATTAAGGTTGAATTTGGCAAAATAAAATCTGGAAATGCATCCAAAAGGCCTAAAAACTCTAGGAACCAACCCTAAAATAGTGCACATAAAACCTAAGAAGAGCACATAAAGCATCAAAGTAAGTGTGAAAATGCACACATGCACGCATGGCCATGCGCCAAGCACATGACCACATGCACTTGGCAAAAAAAAACTTTGGAAACACATCCAAAAGGCTCTGAAACCTCCAGAAGTGATCCCGAAATGGTCCAACACAACTCGAGTATCAACGTGTATCGCTCATAAGTACATGTAAACATGCTTAGGTATTATATGATAAAATTAAGGTTGAATTTAGCAAAACAAAATCTGGAAATGCATCCAAAAGGCCTAAAAACTCTAGGAACCAACCCTAAAATAGTGCGCATAAAACCTAAGAAGAGCACATAAAGCATCAAAGTAAGTGTGAAAATGCACACATGCACGCATGGCGCATGGCCACGCTTAAAAATCCCCTTATACGCACTTGACCACTCACACTCACCATATTCTACACTTTTTTCCTATAAGTAGACCCCTTTACACCCCATTTTGGAGGGGAGAGCAAGTAGAAACACACACACACTCAAAAATTAGTCTGATTGAAAGTGTTGGAAATCCCTTTCCAAACAGTTTTTTCTCTCCCACAACCTTTCCCTTAGGATGTTAGATCCCTTTTCCACCAAACCAAGCCTCATTTTTGTCAAAGCATGCTTTAAAGGTATACAATCTAGCATCATTCTGCTGTCATTTTGAACTTCTCAATGAGGGAAGCTTGATAATCTCTCAAAGCTAAAGTTTCAAAGCTCACACAAGCTTAGTTAAGTCTGAGGACCACATAATTATTTTAGCATGTTTATTTTATTTTATTACATTTTATTTTGTAGTCGCCAGCATTTGGGAATACTGTTGTGCTTGTGTAATGAGATTGGAAAAATTGCATGTTGTGTGAATAATATATGTGTTATTATACTCATTTCACATTATCATTCTGCATCTTCTATTTCTAAAATCATGATATCACATCATAAATACTAATAATGTGAAAAGTTCATATCTCATAATAGAGTCATCATGCTTTTAGTCCAATGATGACCTCATGCATCCTTTATATTATTATCATAATAGCATAAATAATCATTGCAAGTATGATCATCCTATCATTCATCAAGAAAGCTATGTAAATGATCATGTTATCCTTATAGATCAACCATATTAGATTTAATTTTTTACAATCTTTTCCTTTTCATATGTATTTTATCAGGAAAGTGATTTAATAAAATTTTCAACTTTATTATCTTATACTATCTTATGTACTGTGTGAATGCTCTATAAACTATCACTACCAAAACTAAGGTGTTGTGGTAACTATACGTCAAATATCGTATAATGAGAAATAGTCAAAGAGTATACGTGATCCCCCAAACTTAAAAATCTCTATTGGGGACAATACTCGCTGAGTGACCCAATGTTTTCCCTTTCTTTTCCTGATTTTCTAAAAATCGAGTGGCAACTCCATAAAATCAAAAGCATCTCGTCCCCCCGAGATAAATTATTTATCCCCATTCGACAAAGTTACCATGTCCCTCATAAACAGAAAGATCCGCTACACGTCCTAAACAAAACAAAATAACCCACTTACCCATACATATACTAACAAACAAAAGAGGTTGCTCACAATATGCTTAATACAATGACATGCTTACCTAAGATGTAGATGTAGGTAGAGAAACTGTTTGTAGGAACTAGTCCACGTAAACTCCGCATATAAGGACTTCCTCCTCTCACTGTAATCCTCTACATCTTCCCCCTCCAAGGCTTGGTCAAGCTCGTCTCCCTCCAATAGGTGTGTCCAAAAAATGGATTAAGGAGGAGAAAGAAGTAGTCATCTTGCCATGGCAGGGAAGGGAGTGTCACAAATACGAGATATCCTGACAATCAACTCTAGCTCTAGAGCCTAATCCTACAAAAGAGAGAAGGATGGTTAACAAATCATGATAATGGTCTTTGAGGTGAACCCAAAAAATAAGGAAAAGGGGAAAATTACCAGAATAGCATGCTAGAAATTTTAAAGTCATCTAACTTCATGCACTAACTTATCCATAGTCTTACATAGGTAGGCTAAAGCACAGTTGCTCCAATCATACGAAGCCACTAAGTCCAAATCCCTCAAAGGCATTAAGAAAATCATATTTATAGAGCTAGCAATGTTTGCAAATAGAGTGGTGCCTAATAGGTAAACCAGGAATGGCCTCACTACTTAATTAATCTTGTGAGGTGTAGTAGCTGCCTCAACTTTAGCACGGGTATAGTAGCTCCTTATGAATCCAACTTCACTATGTGTGTCCCCTTCATGTCTATGACCATGCTGAGCAGATGCTCGATGTAAACGAGACATCCTAGAGATAACCAATCAAGACTCCCATCAAAAGGAATGGAATCTCCCACATAAGCGATGCTAGTGATAGTAGTAAAAGAGACTAGCTCTAGAGTGAACTCACCAAAAAGGAGAAGGAATGTATGAGTAGTGTTGGATCATCTCTGCATCAGAGCGTGAAGAGGTTGATAGTCCATACGCCGCTGCTGCAGTGAAAGTGCAAGGATAAAATTTGGTATCCTATATATGAGTCTTGACCTTCTTTATAAGCTTATCATACCAAGCTCGTTCCCCGCTGTAATTCTTGGTACCTTTAAGAGAGAGTGTGGGCATCGAGCTATGAGATAAACAGGGAGTTAAATTATTAGTTTATTCGAATAAAATAAAAAAAATTTTGCAGAATGTTGTCAATAAGTGTAAAGGTAATCACCCCATCAAAGAGACTACATCTCTTCATGTAAAGGTGATCATATCCCCAGTAAATTGCCTCAACATGATGAGGTGACTACCTCTTTAAAAAGGCGATCACCCTAACAAAGAGGCAACACCTCCTTATGTCAATAATCTAATGCATATTTTTTATTTTTATCAATTTTCTTATTTAAATAAAGTACATTCTTATTCCAATCATAAATATGTGTTTTCTAATAATAACTTGATATTGCCCAATGTTATTTGCAGGAAAAATCAAATAAATTGCACATTAACCTCTCTAGTAGCCAATCCACAGATATAAGATCGCACATCTACTAAAATGGGGATCTCATCTCCAATAAAGAGGCCAAAGTGTCACAGAGGATGTACCAAAGGTGGTATTAGGTCCCACTCTAAAAGATCTAGGGTCCATGCAATATCCATGGTAGAAATTTTTGAAAAGAAAGTGTGAGAACCATAACAGAAAAGAGAGAATGATGAAAGAATGAAAAATGGATAAGTTCTCTTTATATAAGAATAAAAGAAAAGAGCAGGCTTTTGAGAGGATAGGCCTTTAGGATAATAGAACTTTAAGAGAATGGGCTTTTAAAAAAGTTAGCTCTTAGAGAAGTGGGAACAAAAAAGGGAGAAGAAGGTCTTTATTAGAAAAGAGTGGCTTTCTGGGAATTTTAAAAGAAAAAAAGAATTAAAAAAAGAAGCAGAAAAGAAAAAATTTAAAATTAGGATAATTTTTTTACTATTATTCATTTCTCGAGTGTGTCCGGAAGTTGATTATATAAAAGATGAAGGCTATCTTATTGAAGTATTAATGAGTGATTGATAGGGTTTGAATTTTCGAGGATCATGGTCATATTTCAAATTGAATAATTCATTTTTCAGTTCGATCATCCCATAGCAAGGGGCAAACCATAGACACTCAATTTAATCAGCCTATAGTCGAGGGCGAGCTGTGGATTTTCTCTTATTGAACTGTCAGAATTGAGGGACTACCTCTTGGGTTTGTATACTTGAGGATGACAGTGTGAGTTTCCTATTTGTGATGAGTGAGCAATTGGGCTTAATAGAGTTCCCGAGGATCACATTTCAAATGAATGAGCAATCAGGCTTAATAGAGTTATCGAGGATCACATTTTAGATGAGTGAGTAATCGGGCTTAATAAAGTTCTTAAGGATCATGTTTCAGATGAGTGAGTAATCAAGTTTGATAGAGTTCCCAAGAATCACATTTCAAATGTATTAATAAGTGGCTTCTCAGTTCGAAGAAATTGGGATTCATGATTCAAGTATTAATGAGTGGCTGATCAAGATGAACTCCCAAGGATCACGATCATATTTCAAGTTGAAGAATTCACCTCTCGAGTGAACCTCAGAGGTCAAGTATGTCCTTTACTAATTATCACTTGTGTTGTGCATATTGCTTTTTCAAAAAAATTGATTGCATGAGTTCAGTTTTTCAAAAAATAAAGGGGGCAAACTGTAGACACCCGGTTTGATTAGACTAAAATAGGGGGTGAACTATGGATACTTGATTTGATCGACCCACAATGAAGCCCAGTGATGAGAACGTGCAAAGCTTGAATGTAAAAGAAGCCTAAAACCTCCTTAAAAATGGACCTAAAAGCCTGATTTCTATCCGTATAGAGCCAAGCCCATTCTGGCTCAAAGGTCCAATTCTAGGTCAAGGCCAATAAGGCGACACCTCATTGATAAGGCACTGCCTCTATAGGATGACGTGACACCTCATCGAAGAGGCGCCACCTCATCAAAGAGGCGCCACCTCTCCACCATGCAAAGGTGACAATGGTGGCCTAATGTATGGGCCTCACACCCTTACATGCCTGAATGTTGCGTGAAAATACGACTTTTTAGGTAAGGAAAGGCAAGAAAGAAAGGGATAATGATGGGAAATGAAAAAGTGAATGTTTTATCTAAGCATATAAGCTTAAAAGGGGATGTTGAAGAGAGAAAAGGGAATTTTTTAGCAACCCTTAGCAACTAAAAAAAAAAGAAGACGAGAGGACTCTGAAAAAAAAATAGGCATTTTTGAAGAAAATGAGGAAAGCCAAGCCAAAAGGTTCATTCTACTTAAAGGAGGGAGGAGAAAATCTTGCATTCAAGCGGTGCTTTAGACCAAAGACAACCTCTAAGGGCCAACTACTTTGAAGAAGAGCTTATAAAATAGTAATAATTTCATCCTTCTTGAATATTAAGTTCTAGATTTGCATAAGCTTCTTGTTTTTTTACTTGCTTGTTTATTTCTTGGATTCATATTTGTCCCATGCTATGTTATGATATGATTAGTTAAATCATTGAATATATTTACAAGTCTTTAGTTATTTGCATATGATTTTGCCTTAAGATTAAAGTAAATTTTCTATTGTCTTTGTGCCTGTCAAGCAGGTAATACCTTTTTGAAAAGGTGTCATCTCTTTATGTTAAGGCAATCTCATATCGCATGCATGCATAGAGGCGATGCCTCATTGATGAGGCACTACCACAATGACAGAATTCTTTGTAACTTTGTCTCCATTATTTATGCTCATTTTATATAGTTAGTCTTTTTTCAGGCATCTCTATGTTATTATGCTTTAATATTTATATGATTATTATGATGTACTGTTTAACTTAGTATTTGTACGTCCATTTTCTTGTTTATTTATATTTATCTACTTATGTCCATTTGATATATAATCTAATCTCATTATTTCTTTTAGAATATTTCTAGTTGTGGGAATTAACATTTTGTTTGTTGCAGGAATTTTAAGATGATTTCTATCATTAATCTTTAATTTCCTCAAGTTGCTTGTGGATTTACTTATGTTGTAACTAGTTTATTTTTTATTTATTTTCTATTTATTTTACTATTACTTTGCGCAAAGTTTTGTAATCTTTAATCTCTTCCCCCACTTGTTCAAATGTACTAGGTGATTATTTATGATGAATGTCGAGACGTATAATGCATGAAATTGAACTAATGCATAAACTTGGACCTAAACATAAAATTCAACAATTGGTTGAAGGAAATTACAATTTGTATGTTAATAAAAAAATAATTGAATAATTAAAAGTAATAAAATTCAAAATACAAGTGAAAGCCAACCGCAAGGTTGGGTGGGTATTCCAAAAGCCCATACTTAGTTTCTTAACCCGTTATCTAATGATGACTTTTAGGAACCTCCATGAAATTCAGTTACCGTACACTGTGTCTCGACTTTTATCCGAGTAGCAACTCCTTCTCCAATTTGGTTTGTAAGCCTATTTTTGTATTTCCTAGTGGGCCTCGGGTTCACATAGTGTCGTAGTCGCCAAACACTTAGGTGCACGCTAAACTCACTGCCTACACATATTTTTATTATAATTTTAATTGTTATAATAAAAATAATTAATTTAAGATAAAATATATTAAAATTTTCTATTTTACCTTAAATTAATTATATTTTATAATAATAAATAAAATTATTAATTAAAATATGTTATTCATCAATTCGTTTGTAAAATAATCCAATTTTAAGGAAATATACTTAAAATTGTCTATTGAAAATAGAATTGAGTTTAAAAGTTATTTAAAATATAACATAAATTATAATATAAACAAAATTAATGGAGTATATCCAAGTACAAAAATATTTATTCATTTAAGATCTATTAATTAAAATTTATATTTTTAAAATAATAAAAATATTTAATTAATTTTATTTATCATTGTTAATAAATAAATAATTTAAGAAAAATATTTTTTTAATTTTAAATTTACTTAAAATTATTTTAATGAGTTATATTATTATAAAAGCTAGATAATAAATTAAGTCATAAAAAATAAATTGTTTATAATATCAAAAATAATACTTTTTCATAGTTTTAGGATTGAATTGTAAAAAAAAAAAATGATTATGAGGGTTGATTAACAGAAAATTATTTTGACTAATGGAAATTTTTTTAAAAAATTTATAGAACTTGATTGTAAAAAAAAAATCTTATAGAATTTAATTTACAAAATAATATAATTTATAGGACTAACAATATTATTATCCCATAATGATAACATTGACTAAAGCACATGCAATTGAGTATCAATTGCATTAAGTTGATTAAATTTGCAACTAAAGTGTGAAATTAAATTAAGATTACAAAATTTTTTTTAAAAATTGGTCAAAATTGCAAATACATTAAAAATTCATATTTTTTATTATTAGGCCAATAAAATAATTAACATTACATGTGTTGCGTGTATGGATTTTTTATCACAATTGTATCGGGTTATTTACATTTAAAATTCTGAACTTATTATCCATTTTCCACTATAATCTTAAAAAATCAATTAACACATAAAAATCCATGACTTTTAATTTTAGTAACGGCAATCCTCATTCATTGATTTATGATGAAATCAACACCAAAATGTTATAAAGGGATAATGATGTGTCAAAATTAAAAAATATATTTGAATATGATGTGTCAAAATTAACTATTAACTTGCTTATTGCATCTTTCCTCTTTAATTTTTTTGATAGAAAGACAAAAATTATTTATTTTTCATATATTTTAAAATTATATTCAAATTTTTATATTTTTATTTAATTTCACTTTTTGAATATGATTCTAACCAATTTAATACATATAATTTAAATTACAAATTTATAGCTAATCTAGCTAATACACTTAAGTCTTACTCAACTAGGAAGAGCAATTTAAGTGTTAGTTTTTGGTTCAAATTCTATCTCCAACACTAAGCTTGTAAGTCCCACTTTATGGTGGATTGATAATTTATAGAATTAATTTATAATTGCTATCTTTCCATCGTAATAATATTGCTCCCTTTCCATCTAAATATACTTAACCCACATAGAATTTCAAAAGTTGAAAAGGGTACAATGCTTATGTTTCAAATATTTAAAAAATATATTTGATATCCCATATCAGTATCCTATTCTAATAAGGGTTATATTCCCTCAAAGAGGAGGATAACTTGAAAGCTTAATAAGGAAGTCTATTTCAATTAGAAAGATTACTCTACAAAGGAAGTCTTCTTCTCTCCTAAACAAGGTAATCCTACAAGACTAAGGAGTCATATTCCTAAGAGCTTCTCCTATAAATACATCTCATGTCATTCATTCTCATCTCCACATTCTCATCATTCAATATCATCACATCATCAAGCCATCACTCCATCATCATACAAGCAATCATCTTTTATTCTCTATTCTATTATGCCTATTTGCTTTATTATATTTTTTCCTTATACCATTACTAACTTAATCTTCAGAGTGTTACGGGGGAAACCCTACTCCTTTACCCATTCTCCTCGTCAATGCAAGTTCCACAAGCAAGAAATATCAATTCGGAGTTATCAAGTGGCGCTGTCTGTGAAAAAAAACCTAGCTCATGTTATTTTTCTTTAAAATAAAATAATTGGGAGTTAGGCACAACCAAATTAAATCTCGAATTATCTTTACTTGTTAGGAATCTAGCTTGACTACTTAAAGACATAACCAAATCAAACTTTCTCTCAGCATGATCATGAAGAATTCCAATCCCATCATCAATAACAAACTCATATTGAAATAATGCAAAGATTGTCAAGGCAAAGTGAATTATAGAATGTTAAGTTTCTCATTGCTCTTATGTTGTGGTCTTAAATGCTTGGCACCCACCCCAAAAGTCAAAGTAAAGGGCACCACTCATCGACTTTAGATTGGCATTGCTAGCAATTAAAATTAGGTTTTGCTCTTAAAGAAGATAAACTCGTGGAAGCTGCAAATTCAATTCATACGTCAGGACTTTCTTTGCCATGATCATCATTTCTTCAGTTAGCATCAAAATTGCAAATACATTTTTACATAATATTATGTAAAAATATTTTCAACAAATTATGAAAAGTATGACTTGCTCCCACTTTGCTCGAGATGATCAAGGGCTCTTCAAAGGTGGACATAGTAATAAGACTTGATCCACGGGATTCTTTGGTCCATGATGTAAATACAAGCAGATATCAATCACCTTTTCTTGGTTGCCATGGTTCTTCGATTATATTTTTCACTAGATTATTCTAAATCAAGCATTACCAACACTCACAATGAAATTGCACACTAAAATCATAGCACTATAATATTACAATAATTAGCCAAAGAATAAATATCATTAGAATGAGGACCAAGTTAATGGTATTAAGATTATGATAGCTTCAACAGTATTACATTTACGTAAATCATCAGAGAGAGATTCATGTAAAGCTATAACTTTGGGCCATACCTTAAGTAGCTACAGTATATGTATTTATTGCCAACCGGCATTGAAGGTCATTTCACTAAATATTGATGATCGAGTACTAAAGCTCTGGCTATTTGAGCATCAACTCCAGATGAGCACTCAAAACACTAAAGCCAGGAGATAGTCAGTTACCGGGGTCGATCAACAAGTGACGAGCATCAAGATCCGGATTACATGTACAAGCTTCAAGTTTTGTTTAAGACTTCTAAGCATCAAGCTCTGTCACCTGCTGAACCATGAATTCTAATTAACCGTGCAACCTCTAAGTACCAAGTTCATATGCTCAGTATCAAACATCCACCGAGCTCTGAGCTTTAAGCTTCAAAGCACTAATGCCTAGAAACAGTTGGGCATCCGAGTCTGAACACCAAAGAGTTTGAGTATCAAGAGCTCTGAGAATCAAGTCACTAAAGCATATTCACACTACATCCGAGTATAGTTCTCAGTCCCATTTTTATTTAAAATGAGCGTTGAGCTTGGTTTCTAAAAGTCTGGATTCCTCATTACTAGAGATTGAGGCTATGATTAGTTAGATCTGAGTATTGATCAAATTCCTAGCATCAGACATCGACTTCGAGACCATTCAAACTTCGAGCAATGAGCTATCAATCTGAAGTTAACAATCATATAGAATTGATATTCTCAAGTTGGAATGATTTCTCGGGACATCTAAGCAAGCCATCTCATAAAATATATTCTTAGCTATCAAATTTCATTCATGTCATTCTTGGGCATCGAAGTTTTATAACTGAACAAGATATATAAATCTTTAAATTGCTACCATTTTCATCAACTTGAGAAAACATGAACAGTACTCAAAAAACTACAAAAAAAAAAGGTGACAATATACGAAAGAACGTCAATGACCAAGTATTTGAGTACCCAAATCTGAGCATCGCAGCACTAAAGACTAAAGCTAGGTAGTCATCTAGATTAATTAACCAGAAAGAAGTTAAACTCAAAAGTTAGACATCTAGAGAATTCGAGGTTCTGAGGTGATAGCATCCAACAAGCGCCCTTCATAAGCACTTAAACTCCAAGCATCGAACAATAAATTCTAAGACAATCAATCATCATAGTTTATTACTCTTTGGCTTAAGGGAGTCTCGGAGCAAGCTATCTCGAAGCCAAAACCTCACCATTAGGATTATGAGTTAAATGAAAACAAAAAAAGGAATTATATCACTGAAGATTTGAGTTGATCAAAGCCCCATAGCTCCACTTTTAGTCTTAGAAAGATAGGGCATGTTAATTTTCAAGCCATCCCAATTTCATTCAACTAAATAGTCACTTGTGCCATATAAACATTCAATGGAATGGGTTTTGGTGATAACGTTAAAGAAAAAATAAACAACAACAGGTGGACCCAATTTGGATGAGTTGTCATAAGGTGATCATCAAGACAGTTGTCTCCCTTACAGGCATGCATATGACTTTTCTTATGTTAGTTGATGGCCTCACCACCACTTAAATTTCATAAAGTGCCCTCAGTGCAATGCAAAATGCATAATAAAGGATGAATTACACAATTATACTCGGACTGGACTAATAACTTCAACTTGGAGTCCTCAATTTTCTCAGCAAAATTAAGCAAACAACTAATATAAATATTTGTTAAACTCAAAGGTGGGACAAGAGGTCATCAAGAGATAAGTTTTCCTTCTCAATTATTTATTTTTACATTTATCTTCACTTAATTATTTATTCTTATATGAATATTTATAGCTCGTCACACAAGCACGCTTATACATCTACACATAAATGCTCGTCCATATATACATGATTATTATCCATGCAAAACATACATTAATTACATTTGATATATTTATTACATGAGGATTGATCATTAAACAAAGATCAATTACACGATCCCAAAACTATTATTCTTTTATCTATCACTATAGATAAGGAGAACGTATTTATTGAAGACGCTACTTTAAGCACCAATCAGTCCAAGCAGTCAGACATTTTGATCACCTCACTCAGCATCAACATGCAGAAATTGTCAAAAGACATTAGACACATTTCCAAGTAATATTAATGCGAACAAGCACTCACTCATGCTGAAACAACAAATGGTGGTTCTTGTTCAAAGCCATATCAAATAACATTTAGGCAAATCCTACTTTGTAGAAGATCCTTATTCATGAAAATTTTAGAGAATATCCAACAAAGGAAATTCAAGAATGGAGTTAAGTATATCCACCACACAACCAGATAAATCAAAAGGTAATTCCAAGACAGCCTAGCCAGCATCACACACTATTCTCTATTTCAGAAGCGGTGCAACATTGACCCTTCACCTAAATTACAAATGCTCATCTCACAATTCAAATTGGGCAAACCTAAATTTGGTCCTTTAAAACCCACCTTCCATCATTTTAAAAATCCTCACTAAATTACTATCCCATATTATGGAGCTCAAATTGAAAGGGCTCAATTCACTACCAGGATCATAAACATCCTTCCTTCTGCAAAAATATTACCAATAAAAAATGCTCAAAAAATCAAATATTTGCAGTAATAATGTTTGGACTCAACATCAATCATTATTCTGACTAGGCAGCTATCATCAATAGAGTTGTTAAAGTTTATAAATCGAGCAACATTATGCGGCACTCAAGTCGTGCTTCTAATGCACCAAGAATATACGGCACTTGGGTTGCACTTCTAATGCACCAAGCATCTAAGTCTAGTGACTGAAGTTGACATCCTCAAGTCAATTCTATAGTACTGAGGTTCCAAGCATGTAAGCCTCGTGTCATGGCACCGAGCATCTAAACCTTGAGCATTTAAGTCTAGTGATAAGCTAGCACCCTTAGGTCGCTTTGATAGTACTGAGGTTTGGCACTTAGGTTGTGCTTTTAATGCACCGAGATTATTTGGCACTAGAGCCACGCTTTTAATGCACCAAGCATTAAAACTCCAACGACAGTTGGTTCTGCCAAGTTGTCTCAAATCTGGCGGGTTAATCCCTTACACCAAGCATTTTTATTGTAGGTTCTGTGCACTTAAGTCCAGCTGGCACTTCAACGATGTTTTATACAATGATTTCAAGGCTTAGTATCGAACTTCATATCTTCTTACGACTGAGGTTGGCCACCTCAGCTCACCCTTCCATATCAAATATAGTGACGTTTTCCATTATCTTACAAACCCGGATACATCGAACATAAATATCCAAACATACTTTCAAGGGAGACTCTTGATATCCCATATCAGTTTCCTATTCTAATAAGGGTTATATTCCCTTAAAGAAGAGGATTACTTGAATAAGAATAAATCTTAATAAGGAAGTCTATTTCAATTAGGAAGATTGCTCTATAAAGGAAGTCTCATTCTCTCTTAAACACGACAATCCTAAAAGACTAAGAAATCATATTCCTAAGAGGTTTGAGCAATATCTTATGCTATAAATACATCTCATGTCATTCATTCTCATCTCCTCATTCTCATCATTCAACATCATCACATTATCAAGCCATCACTCCATCATACAATCAATCATCATTTGTTCTCTATTCTATTATGCCTATTTGGTTTATTATATTTTTTTCTTATACCATTACTGATTTAAACTTCAGAGTGTTTGTGGGGAAAACTCCTCCCCCTTTGCTCATTCTCTCCATTAATGCAGGTTTCACAAATAAAAAACATCAATTTAGAGTAATCAATATTCATTTTTAACTTAATAAGTTAATTGAGATTTGACTTGTATCTTTCTAGATCAAATGCTTAGAGCAATGATGCTAGAATAATAAATAGTGTTAATTTTGATAACATTGACAAGCACATGGAATTGAGTATTAATTGCATTAAGTTGAATAAATTTGCAACTAAATTGTGAAATTAAATTAAGATTACAAAATTTTTTAATAAAATTGGTCAAAATTGCAAGTACATTAAAAATTATATTTTTTATTATTAGGCCAACAAAATAATTAACATTACATGTGTTGCGTGTATGAATTTTTTATCACAATTATATCTTTTGATTAATTCAGTAATATATAAATAGAAAACACGTCTGAATTCAAGCATTTCTAAGTATATATATGAAATGACCCAGAAAAGAAATAAAAAAGAGAAACATTTGTAACATCAATCTTTCATCAACTTGACATCTATAAAAGGCAAGCTTTCACAGCAATGGCACTAGTCACTGTTCGAAGCACATACAGACTGCTATACCACACAAATATAGCAAAAAGAAAAAAAAGAAAACAACCCATAATTTTTCTTTTGTGTGATTATGATCTCGTGACTCCCAGTAGCTAAATCTTTTGGATTACAAGTTGTAAACCATGTTCAGGTTCAACAAGCATTCTGAAGACAGGAGAATGAACATAACTGGGAGATAAGGAAAATTTAAAGTTGGAAATAATAAGGGAGATAACAATTTTGAGTTCAACCATAGCAAAGTTTCTGCCAACACACAACCGAGTCCCTAATCCGAAAGGGATATAAGCTTGAGGGAATTTGCAAGCTTTTGAGACCCCATCAGCAAACCTTTCAGGAATAAATTTGTTAGCATCCGGTCCCCAAATACTTTGATCTCTATGTAAGATTGAAATCAATGTCCACGTGCATACACCTTTTGGGATTGTAATGTTTCCAATTTTGACTTCTTCTAGTGCCTCCCTTACCACAAATCCTGCTGGTGGGAATAGCCTCATTGCCTCTTGAATCACCATGGTGACCTATAAACAACACATTTATTTATGCATTTCCAATTCTTATCAATTTCCTCTCTTCAATGTTTGTTCAAATTAGAAAGAAACTAATGCACATATTCATCTTTGAGTCATCAAGTTTAAATATTTTTTATAAAAGAATATTCTGATTAACTATACATATCACAGTCACACGAATTAATTAATTTTCTAATAAGAAAAAATAATTGTTACATAAAATTGCAGTAGATGGAGATACCTTTTTCAAGTTGGATAGTGAATTTGAATCTAGTAATCCGTTGGTGCAAAACTGTGATACTTCTTCTCGGATTTGAGATTGCCACTCTGGATGCAAGGCAAGAAGCATCAAGCACCAAGAAGCAGAAATAGCAGTTGTGTCATGTCCTGCAAAGTATAAGCTTTTGCAATTATCTACTATAAATTGCTTTGGTGAAAGCTTCCCTGCATTTGTATCGTTGACAGCCTCCTCAAGTATTAGTTGCATTAGGTCCTTTTCAGTTAAACCTTGCCTTTGGCGTTCTTGAACTGTCTCCCAAATTAATGAATCTGTCTCTCTTTCCAAGCTGCTGATTTCTTTGTAGTTCTTGCTGAATTAAGAAAACAAAAAAGAAAAAACACTACCAATGTCATTAATGCTCAACTTAATTAATTAATCTGTTAGAGTTGCTAAATAAATTTTTAGTTCGGATTAATGCTAACATGATGTGGTAAAAATAAAAGGGTCGCGGGGAAGGTTATATTGGGGTCTAAAACTTACCGAAAAGTCGAAAAACCGAAAAGGGTGGCATGCCTGGTAAGGGCTTTATGGAGAGTTCTAAGCTTGGAGAAAATTTCATTGCCTTTAAAATAAGAGCTACCAAAACAGGCTCTGGCAATGACATTTGCTGATAGACCCTTCAAATCATCATCAACTGTAATTTCAGCTTGGACACCACCTTCCATTTCAATGCGCTGCTCCCACTCTCTTATCAATAGTTCTGTTGATTCCACCATTTGCCCCACCATGCTCTGCCACATTTTTCATGGACCCAACTTATAAGTACTAGCTTTGCTATCATCTTTAACCTATAATTTTCAGCTAAAAAAAAAAATGAAAATTACCTTGACCTTGACCATGAAAAATTCTGGTGCAACAATTTTACGCTGTAAAGCCCAGAAGTGGCCATTGGACCTCATAATGCCATTGCCGAACATGGGCGCAAATCTTTTTGTCACATAAGGAGGTTTCCCCAAGTC
Organism: Mallotus nudiflorus; assembly: GCA_947683625.1. Classification (NCBI taxonomy): domain Eukaryota; kingdom Viridiplantae; phylum Streptophyta; class Magnoliopsida; order Malpighiales; family Euphorbiaceae; genus Mallotus; species Mallotus nudiflorus. Next base: position 63,879 of record CANTUR010000307.1, on the reverse strand, counting down.
CAGAGTGTTGCATTGATTCATTTCCTTCACCAATTCAGGATCTGTTAGGTACAAATGTTGCTTAAATCCTGTTGAATATGTGTATACTGAACCTGCATTTTCCATTAATTCAGTCATTAATTTCACCATAAAGAAAAATTCCAATACAAGGCTACTAAACATATAGATAATCACCTTGTAATAGTTAAAGATTTTTCAAATTAAATTCACATTTAAATTGATTTTTAAATTTTTTTAATTCATTTGTAAGAAAAAATATATATAAAAATGCGAATCTATTCTAGTAAAATTAACTTTTTTATACACGTTTGATATGAAAATGGAGTGATTACGAATACGAATTTTTCTATTTAAAAGTTTTATTTTTACGGTGAATAATTTATTTTTAGAAAAAATTAAATGTAGCCTATAATTTCGGTTCATGTTGTATCTTTAATATAAACCAAGGAGAAAAAATAATAAATAATAAATACACAATAATGTGGGTGGTGAAAATGATGCAGGGTTTAGGGGTAATTGTGATGGAATGAAGTATGGGCCACAAAGAATAGTGTAACAACCATATTTAATGAAACAATAATTAATGGGCCAGCTATGATTCTGGTTATTTCTGGACTGGACCGAATCTACTTGGTCCCCTTCTTTTGACAGCTCCATCCACCAGCCACCTGGGATAACCCCTTCTCTATATCAACCCTATTTTTTTCGAACAATTATTTCAACCCTATTAATCCTTCTTTCACATTTCCGAACTATATTTTAAATATTTTTTTCTCCATAATAATAATAATAATAATAATAATAATAATATTATTATTATTATTATTATTATTATATAAATTTAAATTTTTTTATCTTTTTCTTACTACCATTATAAAGGGAAATCCAATTTTATGTGAAATCAAATGTCTCATATCATCTTAATTATCAGACTTATAAACTAAGACTAGTTTTTTTTTTTTGAATTGTTCAATCAATACTTTTCTTAATAAAATGTTCATACTTTCTGTCACTTCAACTATTTATGAGTTACGACTAGTTTTTTTTATTATATTGACAAGTAACTTTCACACTCTTTTTCAAATATATACCAAACCCCACTCACTATTGAATTTTCAATTTCAGGATGCATTTTTCATTAATATTTCAAAATGTCGTTATCAAAAAATATATATATTTCATAATGTCAGTGATCAAATACCATCATATAGTGTTTCTACATATACATATAGAGCTAGCTACTGTTTTATTTCATAATGTTTGTGATTAATTGGGTGATATTTATAGTTATACAACAACCTTTTCATGTGCAAATTGAAGAGCTAAGTGATGTAAGAAAAGCTGTGGGATGAGAACAATATTAAATTATGTGGGTCTATACTGTATGGCACAATATTTGTATATACGAAGGCATTATTTGAAGTCATTGTCGCCAACATATGTAATAGATATACATAGCAATCATGTATAAATAATCAAACCCACGTTGCCTGTTTCCAATTTGAAATAAATAAATGCAACTTTATAGTGACCGAAGTGGTCAAATTCATTTATACCATAAAATATTATTTCACATTGGAACGTCAAAAAGATAAGTATGAAAAGCTGGCTAGCTCATATATTCAACTAAACGTAAAAGGGGGGAAAACAGAGAGAGAGTGTGTGAGAAAAGAGTTTGTTAAAGGACATGAAATATATATATATATATATTGAATGATGAAAATGTTTGTAAAAACACCAATGGAAAATTAATTTCTAAAAAATGTTAAGCTCTAAAGTTTTTAAATTTAAAATTTGACAAGTGTCACTTACTATAATTGAACATTAATTTTTAAAAAATATATTGAATTATTAAAATTCATACTCTATTATTTTATAAAAAAATATTTTCTTATTTTAAAATACACATATCATGTTCTATATAAAACATTTTAATTTTATTATATTTAAAAAATCACTCTTCTTTTTTCGTAAAAAATTATGTATTTTATTTTAACTAAAATATTTTATTTATTCAATTATGTAAAAAGTAAAAATATGTAATTTTTTTCAATCATTTTTTTATTTTATTTATTCAATTATTATTATTACTATGCATATTAAGAATATATATGTACTCTTAAGAAAAAATAATCAAATAAGATTATTACAAAATCTTTTTAAGTTGTTTTGATTGATTTGTAGTTTTTAATTATTTAATTAATTATTTTAAAATATATAATATTATTTACATTCTTTGTAAAGCACGGAGTGTGATTACTAAATGTCAAAGATTTAAAATAAACTCAGATAACATCTTTAAAAAAATAATAATTTGAGACGTTTAAACTTCAAATTTTGCAAATGATGATTCGTAAAAACAATTCAGATAAATAAATAAAAGTTAAATATCAAAATAAAACAAAAACATACCGAATTGTTTTTTCCAGTGTTCAAAGTAAGGAAAGACAATGGAAGTGTAGTCTAGCGCTACAATTCGATCATGAGTTGGAGCTTCTTCCTTGGCCTTGAACTGGATTTGCTGCATTTGAGAAAGATTTCCATAGAAAAAAGAAGAAGGAGGAGGACCTTTTATACCCTGAACATGGAGTTTTCTCTTAACCTCAAATGACCTAATTAGGATACGAATAAAGAAGCAGTAAACAAACCCAACAACACTAAAAGCAGACAGTAGTAGAAGAAGAAGAAGAAGAAGAAGATAGAGCTCCATTAATTCTTATAAAGAGCGTGAAGTTTCTACCGACCAAAGGCTGGCTGGCTAGCTAGCTTTTTGCTTATAGTGCAAATACAACTAGCAACACATATAAATATATATATTGAAAATGTTTGACCAATCTTTCATTTTCCATTATATCATGCATGATGCATGCAACATTACAACCTCTCAAATGATTGGACGATGGGTAAGAGGTTATATATATATACACTATTTATTTAATAATATTTTTATAATTTGAAAAAAATGATTTCAACATTTTACATTTGTATCCCTCATTTATTTTTATAATAATAATAAATAAATAAATTAGTTATAAGTTATAGGTGTTTAAATTATGTTATAATAATTTTATTCAATTTATTTTAAATTTTTAAATTTTATTATTCTAATTAACGGTTAAAAAAATTAAAATTAGAAATTTTAAAAAAAATTAGAAAATTTTAAGATTAAAATAGAAATTTCAACAAAAAATTTTCTCCTATGACGGACCGCGATATCTATATATATTTTGTTGCAGTCGTATATATATATATATATGGGTTTATTAATTTAAAATAATTATTTTAAAATATATATATTATTTTTTGTTGGATATGTTGACATGACCTACTGCTGACGGCGATTTCAATCAGCTCCACTTGCAACTGCTTATTGTTTAGCAACAATCATTTGTCGATGTACCTAGTCGTAGTTGTGCTTCTTTTTTTTTTTTTTTTTTTTTTTTTTTTAAAAGCATATTCTATAATTTATTAGATAATATTTTTTGTGTCGAATTTCGTTAACAAAATTCATCACTGTCATTAAATTTTCATAATCTTTAAAGTTGTTCTTTTTTTATATAAATTTAAAAATGCTGCATTAAATACAATTTGTTCTCTTTATAATTTTATATGGGTAATTTCAATATGCACTAGAGATTCATATAACACAAATTTAATAGTTATTTTTTAAATGGTGAATATATTATTAAATTAGATATTTTATTACTTCCTCATGTCAAATCGGTGTATTTAAAAATAAATTTTAATTTTTTTCTTCAAATATAAAGTATTATTTAATAACTAACTGAATTAATTTTATGAATGTATTTACCATTTGATAAGGCATATTAAATTCATAGAATTATTTTTTTGGTTGAACTCCGTAGGATTAATTTCAATGTAGCAATAATTGTGTTTTGATAACCCGCACATATATTTTTATTTAATTAAAGTTTTTATTTTCTTATATAAAATTATTTGTAAAAAAAGGACATCCAAGATAAATAGAAAAAAATTTCCAATCAGGAGACTTTCAAATAGAAAGAAACAATCTCTTAGTGAGCATAGAATTTTCATCAATGAGTAATCATATTCCTTTCAGGTTTGAGCATTGTTATCTCTATTAATAGAACCTCATATCACTCATTCTTATTTATTTTATTCTCTCATATTCTCATTGTTCTCTTTCTCTCTCTAAACTCTCTCTTTATATCTTCTGACTTAAGTATCGGAGGGTTTGTAGCGATCCTCCTCACCTCTTACCTTACCTTTTATTGATCACTTGCAAGGCTCCAACTCAAGAATTCCAGAAACAAGTTATCAAGTGGCACCGTTTGTGGGGATCTTTTGAGTAAAAGTCATTTGTGCATCTAAAAATCAAGACTTTGACATCATGACTTCCAGTGCATCACCAATTTCGACTCCTGACTCACACATCAACCCATACACTCCCATTCTTCCAATCAATTTATCATCGCCTACTCCGACGATAACACCGCCAGCCCCTTTCCGGCATGCCAGACCCTCATCTCAATTTCTAATTGATGGTACATACGTTCCATTTAGAAACACTCAAAGGTGACCAGCTCTCGGCACTGATCTCCCTTACTATGCTTCTCTTCAACACCATCACAAACCTATACCTTTTTCGAATCTATAAGAAACACTTATCATAACCACACCTAACTTAAACACAGTAGCCCAAACACTCAACCTCTCCTAGATGAGTAAAAAAGCAATGATACAAAACATTTAAACTCAAATGGCCCTGATGTAACAACGGTTGAATGCCTTGATTCAAAGTGGCAATGCCAAATCAACTTATACAGAAAATAATATTACATCTCTGAAAGTACCTGAAGGAAATAAAAAAAAAAGCATAAAGCCTCAGAAAGAGAATCCAACTCATCAATCTCGGCTCTTGACAATTCAAAATTAACCTAAAAGGTCAAAGAGGTTATGCACAAAGCTCGTACAAAGCTGAGGAAGGAAGATGAATGCATTATGAAAGGGAAGATGCCCTTTGTAAGCAAAATAATCTTGATAGAAATCCCAACCAAATTTAGAATGTTGCAGTTAGATCAATATAATGGAACCAGGGATCCAATCAACCACATATCCTCATTTAGAACAAGAATGTTACTTCAGAACATGAATGATGGGATTATATACAGAGTCTTCCTAAGTACACTCACCAAGAATGCTCAAAAGTGGATTTACCAACTCCTTGAGAATTCCATCACCTCCTTGGAAGAATTAACTAAGAAATTCTGGACCCAGTTCATCACCAATGTCCCCCCAACCAAAAATATCAATGATCTCCAAATGTGTCGATAGGAGGTCACTGAATCACTATGAAGCTATCAAGATCAATTCAATAAAGTAGTTATACAAATTAAAAATCTAGTTGACGAGGTAGCCATAGAAGCTCTAAAGAATGAGACTAGGCTCGAGAAGCTCAAAAATAAGATAATGATAAAAGAGCCTAGCACCTTCGCCCTATTAAGGCATGCCCTATTGAGGTTGACATAATCTACACATATTTTGTATTTGCTGTTGGAATTTTTTACTAGCACCATATTGGCTACCCATTTTGGGTGAGTGACTTCTTTGATAAATCTAGCTTTTAGCAACTTCTTTGTTTCTTCAGTAATTATTATCAAATACCAATAAAGAGAGAATATCAAGAAAAATCATCCTTCATCACCCACAAAGGTTTTTAATGCTATAAAGTTATGCCCTTTAGGCTAAAGAATGTCGGAGCAACCTATCAAAGGCTGATGAACCACGTGCTCCAAGATCAGATAGGAAAGAATATGGAAGTATATGTGGATGACATCATCATCAAAAGCCAGCATGCAGAACAGCATTCCACTAACCTTGACCAAATCCTTCAATTACTAAACCAATACCATATTAAGCTAAACCTAGAGAAATGCATTTTTGAGGTAAAGGTAAGCAAATTCTTAGGATTTATGATATCATTTATAGGAATTAAAGCTAACTTGGAGAAGATGGAGGCCATTATTAATATGAAAGCTCCAATAATGATCAACAAGCTATAAAAGCTAAATGGTAGGGTAACAGCTTTAGGGCATTTTATCTCTTGCTTGGCTAAGCGGTGTCTACTACTATTCTGAGCCCTGAAGAATTCTAAGAGGTTCATATGGACTGAAGACTACTAAGTAGCCTTTGAAGATATTAAAAAAAATTCTATCCTCGATACCTTTAATCAGTAGGCTAATGCCTAGAGAAATACTGTACTTATACCTCTCCATCGATCAATAATCAATAGCTTCGGTACTAGTAAGAGAGGAAAGAAATCAGTAGAATCCAGTATACTACATCAATAAAATACACTAAGGTTCAAAGATTTTGTACCCCAAATTAGATAAATTAGCCATGGTCATTATTTACACATCTCAAAAGTTATGGAACTATTTCCAGGCTCATTCCATCATTGTAAGATTTAGCTTCCCTTTGAGGAAAATCTTACAAAGACCTTAAACATCTGGTAGGTTAGTTTAATGGTCAATATTGCTCAAAGAATTTAACATTAATTATGATCCCCGGCAGTAGATAAAAGCTCAAGCCCTAGTAGACTTTATACAAGAACTGATGACAGAAGATCCTGCCCCTTCCAAAATTCTCGAATGACAGCTCTATATTGATGGGACATCATTCACCTAAGGTTTCGGTGGCAAAATCATTCTTAAAAGGCCACACAAAGTCACTATTAGATATGTTATCCAGATAGAGTATAACGCAATAGAATATGAAGCACACATCACAAGGTTAAAGTTAGCTACAGAGGTCAAGCCTGAGCATCTAAAGGTACACTTAGACTCCCAACTGGTGGTGAACCAAGTTAAAAGAACATTCTAAATTAAAGATTCGAGTATCGCTAAGTATGTCAAGAGAGTCAAATAGCTCCTAAAGAAGCTCAAACAGGAGGGGAGACAATGGGAGATCATTCAAATCCCCACAAATGAAAATTCAGAAGCTAACCTGCTAGCCAAGTTAATGGTCGAGGACAATCAAACATTTAAATGACTCAAGCTCATTGAAGCACTAACAAAACTAAGCACTAAAGATCTAGAGATCATGGACATATAGGAAGTTCCATAATGAATGAAACTAATTATTCAGTATCTTGAGAATGGGGTACTTCAAAAAGATAAATTAAAAGCTCAAAAGTTGAAGATAAAAGCCGCACACTACTCCATCCGCTACAAGGAACTCTACAAAAGGTCTCTCTCACTTCCATGGTCAAAGTGTGTATTTCCAAAAAAAGGGAATTACATGCTTAGAGAAATCCATGAAGGAATTTATAGAGCACATGAATCGTATTATTCATTAACCAAAAAAGTGTTGTTGTAAGGATACTACTGGCCCACCATGTCCCAAGATGCTCAAAAACTAACTCAAGAATGCCACAAATGTCAGCAATTTACTTGCCTCAGTTATAAGCCCTCTAATCCTAAACATCTTATTGGGAGCCCTTGGCCTTTTACAATATGGATAATGGACATCTCGGGTCCCTTCCCTACCTTAACCTCTCAGAAGAAATTCCTAATCGTGGCTATAAATCATTTTACTAAATGGATAGAAGTAGAAGTTTTATCGACCATCACTAAAGCATGAATTGAACACTTTTTCTAGAAATAAATCATCTATAGGTTTGGAATACCTCATATTCTAATAACAGACAATGGGAAGCAGTTCGATAATGAGAAATTTAGAAAGGTTTATTCTGATCTCGGAATACAGCTCCGGTTTACCTCAGTAGCTCATCCATAAATGAATAGACAGACAAAAGTTACCAATATAATCATCATATAAGGACTAAAGAAGAGACTAGATAAAAAAAAAGGAACTAGGTCGACAAGCTCAACAACATTATCTAGACCTATAAGACTATGCCTAGAACCTCCATTGGAGAGATGCCCTTTAGACTAACTTATGGGATAGATGTAGTAGTATCGGTGTAGATCGAATCACCAAGTTATAGGGTCAATGAGGAATTAGATCATGAATTCAATAGCATTAACACTCTGATATGTCTGGATTTACTAAAAGAGAGGAGAGAACATGAATTTGTTATTATAAATGCATAGAGACATAAGGTCATCTAATATCATCATTAGTGCATCTGGCCAAAACATTTTAAAGCCAGAGACCGGGTACTTCAAAGGGCTGACATCGGTAAAGGGAGCTCTGGCACATGCAAGCTCAAAACTAATGGGAAGGTCCTTACCAAATCACCAAGAAGACATCCAAATGGGCATAAAAAATCAAAAACAAATAAGAAAAAGAATTACAATGATGCTGGAAATCAGATTGTCTTCGAAGATATTATCAATAGATGTACTCATAATATATCAATATAAAACACTTCATTCATCAATAGAAAATGTTGTATTACAAAATTTCTTATAAAAAGAGATAGATTATTAACTAATTAATTTATAACTGAGTATTGGGAAGCTCAGAGGAAGTAACACTCAAATTGGGAGGCTCAGAGATAAAGGTGGGAATTGGTCCAGCGACGACAGCATTGGTAGGCATCTCCCAGGAAAATCTCAAACCCGTTAGATGCTCAGAAGATGATTCACTAACTAGAGACTTAGTGGATTTATTGGGATTCTTCAACAGTAAATAAGAGGCCTTACTTTGAGCATCTTCTTCGATGGCGATCCTAGCCAAATTGGTAAGTGTTATTTTGTCAAAATCAGTGAAATCGAGATTTAAATTTTGTGTAAGAAAAACTCTTTGACATTAAGATTTATAGGCTTTGAAAAACCTCACAACTATGTTTTGATAGCTTCTTTTTTCATCCTCATGGGACTTCTTAGCCTCATCAAGTTTCTTCTTTAGAGCTACAATCCGGGAGTCCTACTTTTTAATCTTTATTGTCAGTTAAGCTTGATTGTGCTCTAACTCTGCCACCTTCTTTTGGCTCACCTCAGCCTTAAATCTTGCCTCAACATGCTTAGTTTGGCAAAGCTCCAGTGTTGCCTTCACCTTATCCAATTTTTTCTCAAAATTGATGGCTATTATGTTGACCTCTATCTCCTTCAAACTATACTAACTCTTAGGATAATAGTAGTTGTCTTTCGCCAACATCAAGGTCTAAGTCATCTAAAAGGAAAGACAAATATTATTAACTCAGAACACAAGAACATAAGATGAACAAAATAAGACAATTACCTCCAATGAGTGACCAATCATAGAGTTATACAAATCCTCTTTATCCTTATCCATCCAGTATTATATATCAACCGAAAGTCATAGAGACTCAGTATATTGGTCTCTTACCTAAGCATTCAGGACACTCGAAAGCTTCATCTTATTAAGAATCCAAGATCTCATATTCGGACATTTAGACAGTTTTGGACGCTTAACAAAAAAATTTTCGCATAGCTCTTCAGTATGCAAATCTCTATCCAAGGCTCATTTCCTCCATCCTTCAGCCTTCTCGACCTAGGAAGACCTAGCCATAAATTTTCCTTTCAGGCTACATATGGCTTCAATAAGAACCTCTGGAGTTGAAGGCTTAAATGAATGAGAGGAAATTTTCACATTCTCCTCATCATTTACAAGCCGAATTTTATCTGCAAAGGAAAAAAAGTCAGCCATTTATAAATAGAAATGAAAATACATAAGTCAGAATGATACCTTCCAAATCTTAAAACATACCAATGGGTAGTATACAATTAGGGCAAACTCTCTGAAGATATCTTCTAGATAAAATTTCAAAGGATCTTACATCAGCTATGCTATAAATATAAAGCTTTATGACCATCTCTGTATCACTGTCAAACAACCTCAAAAGATGTTTCACCTTATAGCAATCATCAGACTACATTCACTGGACATCTATGAAGTCCGAATGGTGTTTGACAATAAAAAATTTATGTCTCAACTTCTTAGTAAGATTTGGAAGCTTCACGAAAAGGCTATGGTTTGGGATGGTAAATACAGAGAAAATCAGCTCCCCCTTCTTCTTATTCAGACTGTAGAGGTATCATAGGATATCTAAGTCTGGCTCTCTACCTTCCTCATGCATTAAATCTATAATAAAGTCAATTAAAATCTATTAGCTATTGCGATGTTGCCCAAGAGTTATGTTATACCTATTCAAGAAATCCTTAACGAAGAGGTCCAGAGGGAACTTCAATCCCCCCTCTAATTGATCAAAGTATACAACTAATTTATCAAAATCTAACATAGGGGTATGGACTTTAAAATTCTTATCTATAGTGTGTAGGGAAAAATTGGCAGGAATGCTAAAATGCCTTTGGTACTATTTTAGCATTTATTTATCTATCATAGAGACAAACAAGATGAAGCTAACTTGCTCTATTGTAGCCATAGATTCTATTTAGCAAATAAAAGAAAAATTAAAAAATAAAAGAGCTTCACCTGAAAGCAGAATGCAAGCTTACTGAAAAAAGGCTCTAAAGACAAAACACATGTGAGCAAACTGAGAAAGGGAAGAAGATAACAAAAAATTGAAAGTGCAATAAATTAAAGGATCTTGTCCATTTATAGTACAGCAGAAGAATCTAGAATAACCATTATTGCCCTCATGAGCATTTTCATCTCTCTCACACCATTAAGGGCAATTTAGGAAGCAAAAAAGACCCACTAATTAAGTAGTCATTATTATGGTAGCAAAAATGTCTCATCTTCTGACACATGAATAGACATGATAGTTACACAATTCAAAATTCAAAGGACAATGAAAAGACATGGTGGTTATTGACCCCACTCACTTCGTTGCTAGTTGTCTCACCTACCAGCACTCGGGCTGCCCTTTTAATGTACCGAGATTCTAAGTCTAGTGACTGAAGTTAGTACCCTCAGGTTGCTTATATAGTACTGAGGTTCTGAGTATATAAGCCTCAAGTCATAGCACCGAGCATCTAAATCCAGTGACTGAAGCTGGCACCCTCAGGTCACTTCTATAGCACTGAGGTTTGGCACTCGCCCCACACTTTTAATGCATCAAGATTATCTGGCACACAGACCAAACTTTTAACGCACCAAGCATCAAAACTCCAGTGATGGCTGGTTTCGCCAAGTTATCTCCATACTAGCAAATTAATCTCTTACACCAAGCATTTTTTTTTTTGCAGGCTTTATGCACTCAAGTCCAGCTGGCACTTTAATGATGTTCTTACACAATGATTTCAAGACTCAATACTAAGCTTCCTCTTTTCTTATGACTAGGGTTGGCCACCTTAGTTCACCCTTCCATGTCAAATGCAATGAACAATCATTCTTACCTTACAAACCAAGACACATTGAACATAAATATCTTAACATACTTTTGTGGGGGACTCTTGATACCCCACATACATATTCCTATTTAATTAAAGTCTTTATTTTCTTATACATGGCTGCTTGTAGAAGAAGGACATCCAAGATAAATAGGAAAAGACTCCCAATCAGAAGACTCACAAATAGGAAGGAACACTCTCCTAATGGGCATATGACTTTCATCAAAGAGGAATCCTATTCTTGTCTAGTTTGAGCATCGTCGTCCCTATAAATAGGACCATATATCCTTCATTCTCATTCATTCTATTCTTTTATATTCTCATTATTCTCTTTCTCTTTCTAAACTCTCTCTATATCTTTTGACTTAAGCATCGAAAGGTTTGTGGGGATCCTCCCTACCCCTCACTTTGTCTTTTGTTAATCGCTTACAGGGCTCCAGGTCAAGAATTTTGAAAATAAGTTATCACATATAAAATCAATCTAATAATAATACTATAATAAATTTAATAATTGTGTATGTATAACAGAGTTTTTTTTTATCATATTCACCCTTAAAAGGGGACTACAACAATTACAGTACATATTGATTATCTATTTTAAACTACCATCATTCCCTCTATTGCTCTAAATTCTTTGTTCCTTGGGTATCTCAATGGTACCTCGAATTTTGTTCTAACAATGGTATTATATATATATATATATATATATATATATATATATATATATATATATATATATATATATATATATATATATATATATATATCCTAGTGGTATTTACAGTGTGGTATCAAATGGCAATGTTAGGATTGATTTTGTAAGCCTCGTAAGGATGATGGCTTAGCTTTTCAAAAGCTCCATGACTTTAATTTGGTAATGGTTGCCAAACAAGGGTGGAGATTATTGTCTCACTCTCATGCTCTTGCTTCTCGAATTATAAAGTCTAGGTATTTTCCTAATCAGTCTTTTTTTAAAAGCAAAATTAGGTCAAAACCCAAGCTTTACTTGGTGAAGTATTTTTGCTACTCAGAGTTTGCTTCATGAAAAGGCAATAATCTGGGTAGGTAAGGGTGATTTTGTTAAGGTTTGGGGTTCTCTATGGTTATTGAACAGTGATAACCCTTTTATTAAGATTCATCAGCCCCAAAATTTGAGTAATGTCAATGTGTCTTCTTTTAAGCAGGTTGATGGTACAGAGTGGGATAGGGATAGGGATATTCTCAAAGACTTATTTATTAAGCATGATGTTTATAGTATTCTAGTTTTCCCTTTTAGTTCTTATCAGGTTGAGGATAATTGGTATTGGTGTGTTGAGAATTTTGGGGAATATACTGTAAATAGTGGATATTGTTTTCTTAGACAAGGTGTTAATATGTCTAACTATTATTCTATCTTTAATTGGCAAAGTTGTTGGTGCCTAAACATCTTGTGGAGGGCTTTTTTTAGATGTCTTCTAACTAGCCATGCTCTAAAAGTGAAATATGTTGAGTTAGAAGAGGGGTGTCCTATGTGTTGTACCGATGCTGAGTCTGTCTATCATATTGTGGTTAGCTGTCAATTTGCTAAACATCTTTGGGTGAGGTCAACTATTGGGGATTTATCTAGGTGTGCTTCTAGTTTGCAAAAGTGGTGGATGTTTCTCTTAAACAGACTAATAGGGGATGAGATCAATTTAGTGGCAACAATTTAAGGGTTTCTTTGGCGAAATAGGAATGACAAGGTGTGGAATGGGAAATCTCAACCAATTGGTATTCTTTTTTCTAATGCTCATAAATTTCATGATCAGTGGTTGGAGGTTAATGTCAGACAAAATTTGCATGCTCATAATTCAACTATTGTTTATCAGGCTAAATGGAGTAGTTTGCCTGAAGGATTTTTGAAATTTAATGTGGACGCTAGTGTTTTCTCTGAGTAGTCTCAAATTAAGATTGGTGGGGTTGTTCGAGATTGAGCCAATGCTTTCAGGATGGCTTTTCATACAATGAATCAAGGGTCTTTTAACCCTTTTATGGCAGAAGCATTAGTGCTTCGGGATTCATTGCCCTGATTGGTTTATAAGGAAATGATTCATGTCATGTTATTGTTGAGTTGGACTGTCAGTTACTGGTTTTTATTGTTTCTTCTCGGATATCTTACTCTTCTCCAGTTAGGCTAGTAATTTAGGATTGTAAACTTTTGCTTTCACAAATGTTGAATAGTCAGTTGGTCTTTGTTAAACAATCAGCGAATGTTGTTGCACACTCTATTGCTAGAGCAACAATTTCTATTATTGGTCAAGGGAAATGAATTGTTTGTTCTCCCCTTTTGAATTAATATTATTACTTTTCCTCTATATATATATATATGAAACTTAGACTCGATGTTCTAGGTAGAGGTATTAGGATCAAAAGTTACTCGGTTAAAACCTTAGTGATGTTAAAGTTTTGAACAATGTTCTTATATAATACAAACTATATATATATATATATATAGTTTGTATTATATAAGAACATTGTTCAAAACTTTAACATCACTAAGGTTTTAACCGAGTAACTTTTGATCCTAATACCTCTACCTAGAACATCGAGTCTAAGTTTCATGGGCGCTTTTTTATTTTTCTTTTGAACTGAATAATGATCAGACATGGGACATCAAATTTGGGTGTACTTTAGGCTTTAGCACCTTTCAAGACCCATCCACCACTATTAATTGGCTTATTTTCGCCATCCATCACATAAAATTGCAAATAGTAGTTCTAGTTCTATCAAAAAGAAAACAAAAAATAAAAATTGTCAAATCATCCCACTAGATTTTTTTTTTTTTTTAACAACCATTATAATAGTTAGTTAAGTTAGTAAGCTCCTAAGAGTAGAGTGGAGACTCAATCCTATCACATCTACTAGATTGATGCTTAATTTAATAGTTTAACTGACTCGGTATCAAATTGTCTAAAAAATTTATATTTAAATTTTTTTCATCTTTTAATTTGTAATAGTTAAAAGAAATAAAATTTTCCAATAAAAACTACAAATAATATTTTCTCATGAAATTTAGAGTTATATTCTATTTCATTAATTTGTAAAATTCAATTTTATTCAATTTTAAAAAAAATTTACTTCTTTGTGAGATAATTTTTCATTATGCCCTTTTGATAAAAAAAAATGAACTTTTTTAAAATTTTTCATTATTCCCTTTTGATAAAAAAAAATCAACTTTTTGTAATTTTTCATTTTGCCGTTTTGATAAAAAAATAAACTATTTATATTTTTTTTTTCAAAAATTATAATATCACTATAATGACCAATGTATGTCATATCCTCAATCAAAAGTTTTTTTAAAAAAAAATCTGAGATGAACATTGAGCAGATCCAAGTTAATGATTGAGCAGGAGGAGCCCAAGGAATGAACAATATTGACCACGATTAAGTGAAGGGACAGCCCTCTATGTTCATTGGACGAAAAGGGAAGTCCAATGGGGGGAGGGTTAGCTACCCTTTCAAAAGTGGACACATGATTTTTAATCACCCATAAGGGCCAAAGTCAGGTCATGATTTAATTATTAGGCATAATACATATATGGTCTCTGTATTTATATTTTTTTATCAATTTAATATTTTAATTTATAATTTTATCATTTTAACACTTGAATTTGATTAAAATATACTAATTTATATTAATATAATGATATAATGTATTTATTATCTCATGTACTTGTCACTTTTTATTAATTTGACACCTCTATTTATAGTTTTTTGTTAGTTAAACTTTTATAATATAATACATATTGATTCGCTATTTCGTATTATGTATGTTGATAAAAGTTTTAAAATTATATTTTACCCAAATTTAGATATCAAAATAGCAAAACTATAAATTAAAATATCAAACTGACAAAAATAATAAATATAGAAATTCATATATGTATTATATCTTTTCCACATTGTTGTACTTTAGAATTTGCACCACCAATCTATATATCTATTTTCTACTTGCAATTTTGTTAACCATAAGATGGTAAATATCAAGTCAATTTAGGAGACTTACTCTTATTCAAACCCAACATTTAAGTGAACAAGCACATTAAAAAAAATTGATTTCTAAATTAATTCTCTCATTATTAACTAAAATAAACCAATAACCATTAAAATCAGTTGATAAAAACTACTTTCGTTTAAATGCTATTTCATATTCGAGTATTGACATATATAATCGCATATAAAATTAGTTATTGAAATACATTTCGTCCTTATAGTTCTATTCGAATCAAATTTGATTAGTTATAGTCTAGTGATTTTGGATTGAATTAAGTAGACTTCATAAAAAAGGCAAAACTCATTCAACATTCATTTCTCTATATAAAAAGTTTGAACTTAAAATCTTATTAGGAAATTAAAACTCTTTCACATTTAAATGCATAGACCTCAGTTACCTTTGATTTAATTTAATTCCATTTAAAAATTCATTTTATATAGAGATGAATTTTAAATAGAATTCATTTACAAATAGATTTCAAATTCATTTGAATCAAACACATTTTATCAATAAAAATGGATTTAGTGTTAAACAATTTAATAAAATTAAAAAGTTACAATTAAAAATTAATTTTACAAAATTTTTATTTAAACAAAATATACTCACTTGAATTTATAAATAAATTTTATAAAATTTTATAAAATTTATTTCAACCAAACACACATTTCTAGTTTTCATTAATACATTTAATATGTTTTTAATCCAATACTGAACCGGATGATAGAAACAAATGTTATCATTGCTACAAGTAGTTATAATTATTGGGAGATTCGATTGGCCCATCCTACGATAGTCGTCAAATTCTACCGAACATAAAAGTTGATACGATATCTCACTCTTCAATATCTTGTCTTTGTGTGCAAATTATGAAGTAGAGGGGATGATTTGAAGACATCTCTTCATTAGATTTTGGAGGGAAGTGGCAAATGATGGATAGGAGAATGGGCATGTCAATGAGCCGAAGGCAGACCCATGAAATGACTAGAGAAAAAGGCCATGGCCCTCGTATCCTCTCGGCCTCAGGTTTCTTTCCAAGTTTGCACCTCTATTTTTATTATTTATCTCAACAATTCTTTTTTTTTTTTTTAAACAATATCTCAACAATTCTCACTTGCCTAAAATCAATTCATCAATATTAAGTAATGGGTTAATGCAACGGGAGTAGTTAAATAGTCATTTTTTTTAAAATATATTTTAAAGTGTAGAATTTGATTTACAAAATTTATTTCTATTTGATTTGAAATTAGAGCATTGATATGTCAATTTATATTGTTTTTTTTTTGTCAAACATTAATTTACATACATTTAATGCATATTAGTAAATTTTTTTTTCACAATCAAATATTTTAATTGGTTAAGTTTTGAAAAAAAAAAAATCTTAATTGAATATTTTCAAATGCCAAAATTTAAATTTTACTCATACAATTTTTTTTTCCAATACTATAAAAAAGAAAAATGTTTTATTCCACTTGATCGAGAATGCTACAACAGTTGGCCCCATAAAAGATTTCATATACAAAGATCAGTCCTTGTACACACATGTGATCCTGTGAATGATGGAGCTATCCCATGCATGAAAGATTTCATGAGAGAGAAGAAAGGGAAATGAAGTTGATAGATAGTGAATAAAATCAATTCACAATAATCATCAATAGATTTTATTGGCTATAAAACTTTATAATAATGTAAATATGAAATGAACAAACCAATTCATTTCACATCATCCGCATGAGCAAAGAAAATGACCTTACACATTAATTTTACATCCAAAGTCAATGACCTCCAACAACAACAACCAATAATAATAATAATAATAATAGGATAATAATTTATTTCATTAGTAGAAATATAAATAATATTTTAATGGAGAGATAAATTCTTTTTATGTCATCAACTTCTAATTGATATGGAGTAAAATATGTTATTTTAACTCAAAAAATTTTATCTTTTAGTGTCATTACAACACTATTTATATCATTAGTAGCAACATGCATAATTGTCCATAATAATAATAATAATAATTAAAGCATGCAAATTATACACTATCTAACTTCATTAATTGCTAATCCCTTGTTTGATTCAATTTCACCAAAAAAAATAATTTTATTTCCAAATGAATTTTAAGTTAATTTAAACTAAATATATTTCATTAATAAACATTGATTTGAATTCAAATAATTTTATAATATTAAAAAGTTGGAATTTAAAATAAATTTTACAAAATTTTTATTTAAACCAAACATATTTATTTGGGTTTGCAAATGAATTTCACAAAATTTTATAAAATTTATTTGAACTAAACAAATCAGAAGAATTTTATTGTATTGTCATTTTATTAACTATAAGGGGAGAGTAAGGAAGGATAAAAGTTTAAATTGTACTTTCTTTATCTGAATATTCACATTTTTACTACTTATAGAAAACGATATATTTTCAGGATGTAATATTTATTTAAATTATTTATCTATGTGAAAAGGTCAATGTCAACCCTATTACAGCAAATTTTGGGATGTCACATAAAGAAGCAAGCACCAATTTATAATATAAACTATGCCTACAATTTGGTAAGATTCTCTTTAGGAACATAAAGAAAACATCAAATGAGCCATTCATCAATGTATATATGTAGACATTTGTGTTTATTTATTTTAATTGAGTTCACATAATTAAATACTTATTTGTTTTTAATATTTTAGATGGACAGGATATATAATCAAAGTTTATTAATTCTCTAATTGACTTGACTCTAACTATGGCTCCACAATGGAGAGGAATAAAAATATGGTGAAAAGGACCTTTTTTTTCCAACCTTACATTTCCATTACAATTCACAATTAATTAAATGAAATAACATTTACGGAATAAAAATGCTAAAAGATAAAGTTTGAATCTTGCTATTTTTATTTATGAAATTTATTTTTGTATAATTTAAAAAAATTATTTCTTTTACAGTTCATTAATACTTAAATTATTTAACTTCATATTAATTTTTTTTAAAAAGAAACTTAGGTGTTTCATAAAATATATAAATGGATTCTTCTTTAAAAAATAGTATTTGATCAATCTTTTGCATATGAATTTCGTTGACAAAGCTAAAAGATTTTTAAATTTTAATTAGATCCAAATTGTGATTAAAAATACAATTAAGGAAGTCATATTTTTCCATGAAATTATAAGTATTGGCAGAAATTCAATGCGTTTAAAGTCAAAAGAGAAGCAGAAAATTTTATATTAAGGATAATTGTCTTAGTAATGAAAAAATTTAATATTGCACATCGAAAAGAAACTTTTATTAATGACTGAAAAATTTTATATTCACACTCTAAGAATATAGTCATTCAATGAAAGCCAAAACATACTCGCTTCATATTATTAAGTTTTATCTCTAATTATCACAAATCGTGAGACACGTTATAATAAATATTTAATCTTTTAAAGTGTATTTTTAGTGAAATTATAAATCTTTCATGAAGATAAAAAAATTTGGTCAAAGTAGTCAATGTCAAAAAATAAAATGACGATGATGAATGGGGAAAAAGGGTTATATGTTGGATAATTTTTCCAACAAAACATATATATATATATTTTCCTCCATCAACTTATGATCAATTGCAGAATTAATGTAATTACTTATATTTTGAGCTTAATAAATCAATTTTAATTCATTAATCCGTGTGTTTAAGTGTATATAAAATAAACATTTGTTAATACCATTTCAAGCTTGTATGCCTAGATTACTATGAGATGCAATCCATCAACCTTCTAACGACAACAATGTTTAAGAAACTTGAGGATTGTAATGTAAAAATCTCTGATTGAATTCTCTTGTATTATTGCTTCAACCTCCTTATAAATCAAGAAGCAATATATAACCCATGAATTCTGTAATAAAACCATATCAGAAGCATCCTATACGCTAGTGAGAAAAGGTTGATAACCATTTGGAGGCAAAAAACACAAAAATTATCAAGTTTTCGGCACTCTTCACAATGGATACTATGATTGTGATCAAGTGCCTCATCACCATGGGCCAAGGAGCCCCCAATTTTAGAACATTACAGTGGTCCTCACAGTCAATTCCAAGATCGTGGTCATGCCTACATGCTCATGATCATCCAAGCTCTCACGATCATAAGGACACTTAGCTCATTCATGACCATCAAAGCCTGTCATCACTCAAAGTCACAGTACTCATCATGACTGGTTCCACGATTGTGATCATACATGCCTCGTTTGTGATCATCAACACCCAAGTAGAATATTGACTTCTAATGCTCCTCACGATCATTGGCATGATCATAAGCACACTAGTCATAATCATGATCATGCACACAAGTGACATGTTGATAGCTTCCAACCGTCAATAATTAGAGGCAACGCTATTTTTTTTCATTCTTTATAATCGTGACATGTTTTCTCATGTTTATGAGTTGTATTTTCCTGCAAAAGCTAAATTAGCATTTAATGAAAAATGAGAAACTTGGGGATGAAGATTGAGCCCCTCTAACAGTCATTTTTACTTTCCTACTATATAAACATGTGTTGGAGAGTTATTAAAGAGGTTAGAGAGTTTGGAAAAGCATTCAATTTTTAGAATATCTACTAAATTCTCAAGTATTCATTGTTTCCTTTTTGTATTTCAATTAAGTGTATTTTGTAAAACATTTTGAGTGTTTAGGTTGAGTGATTAGAGTTAGGAGCTCTTATCTTTTACTTCTTCTTGGGTTAAGAAGAAGGGAAGTGAGGTTTGTCTTTAAGGAATTGGTTTAAATGTAATCCATAAAAATACTTGAGAATTTGAGAAATTGATTAGAGTTTAATATAGAAAAGCTCAAGTTGTAAAACATTTAAGTTGAGCCTCAAAAACTCAAAAGCTGTAAATCAATCTAGTTCAATAAATTGTGTGTGCATTTATAAAATTCTAACTTAAAAATAAATTCGGTAGAGAAATAAATTCAATGAAAAACTGAAATCGTTAAATATTGTGTACTAATTTTTTTCTTCTCCTCAATTTCTTAAATTTTCTTTTATTTCTTTTAAATCCTTATTTATATTCTTTTAATTTAAATTAGCTCTATTCTACCCCTTTCACTATGATTATTAATTATTTTTCCGTCTAAATTTATTGGTCTCACTATTAATTTTTTGATTTTGTCATCACCTCTAATTTTTATATGATAAAATGTAAAATGCGTTCATGAAAGTCTATGTATATATAATTAGATTATCACTTAAAAAAACTCTCATATGTTAAATTGTTGTTTGAAAATATTTATTATTTTTATAATTTTGTTGAAATTAAATTAGTTATAATTTAATAATATTTAAATATTAATAATTTAAAAAAATTCATCCACAATTTTTTTTGTTAAATAATAGTTCAAACATCACCAACCTAAAAAAGAATGGTGACTGGTATCTTAATTGTCCAACAAAATACACTGTAGTCTTTGTCCATTGATTTCTTGCTCCATTTTCTTTGGTACATGTATATGATAACGTGTGGCTTAAAGAATATTCATTGGCACGTAATATTTATATATATATATATATATATATATATATATATATATATATATATACACACACATTAGGTACGTATCTAAGTATCCGGTGACTACAACACTGCATGGGTTTAAGACCCATTAGAATTACTATATGGGTTTTTTAAGGTTCAAAAGGAGATAGAGTAGTCATCCAGATGAAAATCGAGACACTTTACAACAATTAGATTCCACGAAGATTCCCAAAAGTTGTCATCAAAAATTTAGGTTTAGAAATTGGATATGGACTTTGAATGTCTACCCAACCTTACAGTTGACCTCTGTTTGTATTTTATATTTTATTATCTATGATTATTAAATTATTTTCTTATTATTGTGGTTTGCAACTTCCAATTTTATAATTTAATTTGAGTTTGCTTATTAATGAATTTTCATATTTGTTGTCTTGTCATTCAAATCAAATTTAGAGAATAAATTACAAATATTCATTCTAAATAAATGGGGAAGGGATTAGGGATTACAATAATCTGTACAATTATTACAATAATTAACCTAAATGAAACTTCTCAAGAACTAATTAATACACTAATTATATAGTAACTAAAAATCACTAAAACCTACAACAAATAAGGGTTAGTTTCAAATTCAAAAGAACAACTTTATTTGCAAAATAATTTGAATTACATTTAATGTAAACATAGGTATGTAGGTTCGTATAAACATAGATCGATTATTCAACCAATTCTAAAATTATAGCATTCACATGCAATATCAAGAAAAAAAAGAGCAGCATATACATATCATATACCAAAAAGACACTAAAATGAAGCAGAATCATGCAAGATTCTGTACGAGAGGCAATCACCACTAGGTTAAGAGGTGACGCCCCTTTGAAGAGGCGACACCTCTTCAACAGGCACAACAACACAAAAAAAACTATAAGTTTCTTAAATCCTAAGCAACTTAAATGTTTGTGCAAATCAATGTAAACTAGTAACTAAGAACTTAATAATTCACATATTCAAGCTCTAGATACAATCCTAAGAAAGCAATAAATACAAAAAGATATAAAATAAAGAAATAAAATTTCACACAAAGTAAACAATTCGAAACTTGAAAATTGGGATTCTCACTGAATTGGACTCATTTGATGCTCCTAACTGAAGCCTTCAAAGTTTTTTTGGTTCATTTTCGAAGTGTTGAATGCAAAAATCTCCTTCCTTCTTCCCAATAAATAGATTCTCAGCTTCAAGTTCACTTTTTTCCTTCTTCTTCCATCTCTTTTCTTAAGAACATTTTTTTCTCTCTTTTGCTCTCTCTCTGGTCTTTTTTAAAAAATGCCCTCTTTCCTAAATAGCCGAAAACTCCCTCTTAAGCCCCTCCCTCTCTCTTACTAAATTTTTCCAAAAATTCAAGGTTACTTTTCACCTTGCATTTTCATCATTTCTTCCCTTATTTTTTCATCATTTCATGCCTCAAAATTCTTGTGTTTTCCTTCAAAAATCTAGACTAGAGGTAAGAAAGTCAAATTTTATGTTAAATGCACTAATAAATAACATTTATTATAGTAGGGGACAAGTGTGAAAAGGCAACGCCTCTTTAGTGAGGTGTCGCCTCACCGATGGCCAAAGTGAAGAGGCATTGCCTTTTCACCAGGCCTATTGGATTTTGGGCTTAAAAGGCTTGGTTTGGTTGGATAGAGGGCTAACGGGCTTAGTATTTCTATAAGAACTTTAGGCTAGGTTTAACCATTCTAAAGAAGATCTCGAGCTCTTGTTGCATTCAAAATTTGGACTATCTTATAACTGAGCTTTCATTGCGGGCCGATCAAACCGAGGGTGTCCACAATTTGCCCCATGGTTTTTTAAAAAATGATTTATGAAATCAATTTTTAAAAAAGCAACATGTACAACAAATAGCAAGAATGATATACCTGACCTGCAAGCTCACTTGGGCCATCAGTTTCAGTAATTCATACCCCGAAAGGTCAAACTTTGACTTGAAACATGACTGTGATTCTCAGATTTTTCTAGCCCGATCAGTCACTTATTATAAATTTAGTGTGAATCTTCTGCCTTTCTAATATAAGCTTCACTTAGTAGAAAAGATGGCGTTCTGAGCCTTTCTAATATAGAATTGGTGAAATGTAACCGTGTTCCTCAAATTTTCCTAGCTCGATCAATTACTCATTATAAATTTGGCATGAAGTCTGAGTCTTTCTGATGTGAAACTCACTCAATAGAAAAGATGGTGTTCCAAGCCTTTTTGACATGAAACTAGGGAAACATAACCATATTTCTCAGGTTTTCCTGGCCTAATCAGTTACTCATTATAAATTTGCCATGAACTCTGAGCCTTTCTAACATGAAACTCACTCAGTAGAAAAGATAGTGTTTCGAGCCTTTTGGATAAAGAACTTGGGAAACGTAACCGTGTTTCTCAAGTTTTCCTAATTCGATCAGTTACTCATTATAAATTTGGTGTGAACTCTAAGCCTTTCTTATGCAAAAATCACTCAATAGAAAAGATGTGAATCCTGAGCCTTTTTGACATAAAAATGCGATCCTGGGTTTTCCTGGCCTAAGTCATCGCTCACAATGTGATCCCAAGTTTTCCTAGCTCGAGTTATCACTCATAATAGTGATCCTGGGTTTTCTTGGCCTGAGGCATCACACAGAAATATGACCTTGGGTTTTCTTGGCCTGACTCATTCACTCACAATAGTGATCTCGGGTTTTCCTAGCTTGAGTCATTCAGTCACAATAGTGATCTCGAGTTTTCTTGGCCTGAGTCATCACACAAAAATGTGATCCTGGTTTTTCCTAGCCTGAATCATTACTCACAATAGTGATCCTGGGTTTTCCTAGCCCGAGTCATCACACACAACAGATTAGCACTTCGGGAATATAACCTAACCAGACATTTTTCAGACTAATGCTTCGAAAAAAAATTTTCAATCTCTAATCCCCAATTTGGGATACACCCGAGAAGTGACATAATCATCATCATTCATTTTTCTTGATCCATTGGGGATCTTTTTTTTTCGCTGAGTATGTCCACTGCATGGGCCATTCTTTCTTTTAATCAGTGGGCTTTACCCTTCTTTCTTTTCCAGTAAGTCTTTCTCCTTTATCCTTTTGCTTTTCTATATAAAGCTTTTTTTTTTCTTTTTCTTTAGTTCTCGTTCTTCCTTTTTTCTCTCAATTTTCTTTTTCACTTTTTAAAGCTTTCTTGCTATGGATGCTGCACGAACTCCAGATTTACCCGCTTAGGATCAAGTGACACCTACAATACATGTAGCATGTAACTTCAGTCTTAACTCCAGAGATGAGATCCCTCTTCTCATAAATGTGTGATCTCATATTTGTGAACTGGCCACATAAGAGGTTAGTGATTTATTTATTTGCTTTTTTCCTATAAATAGGGTTATAAAACATCAGGTTATTAATCATAACCATGTATTAATCATGAAAAATGAGAATACATGTGATTAAACTGAGAAAAATTGAAGATAATTAAAAATTACATCAGTTTACCGACATGAAGAGGTGTCACCTCTTTACTCAGGCGATCACTAAGAAAAGGCCTCCTAAAGAAGAGCCGTTCATCTCTTTATAAGAGAAAGGGACTTGTAGAGTTGATTGCCTCCTTATGAGGAGGTGGTGACTCTACAGTGAGGTGTTTGCCTCTTCACTAGTGATCTGAAAAATTTTTGAAGTTTTTTTACATGCACAATTTAAATATTCAACTCCCTATTTTTCATTAGCTTAATGCACATACATTGAAGGGTGTTGGTAACTTTAGTGGTGCCTATATCTTGTATGATAGCTTTCCTCCCACTATCAAGGACTATATATTCTACATTGGATTCTCTAACTTCATTCTTGCTTTATCGAGTTCTCAAGGGCAGACTAACTACTAGCACTTGCATGCTTCAATAGAGAGGTGGTTGGACACTAGTTATACCTTTTAGCTTCCTTCTAACAAGTTTACTCTTGACCCGATTTCTTTCACAACTGTGACTGGCATTGCTTACATAGGAGACCCTATTGCCATTGATGTGAGTCTGTATTATCTCTCTACAAAGTGGCTTTCTTATGTTGAGCATCTACTAGACATGGTCCTGGACATAAAGGGGACTTATAGTGTGAAGGTTAACTTTATCAAGAGTTACTACACCCCAGACGGGATAGCAGCTGCCACTTCTAGCCTTTAGATTGATCAGGTGGTGAGGGCCTTCTTGGTTTATTTGTTTGGGACTACACTTTTTGCTGACACAGTGAGTTCCATTAATTTGTACTTCTTACTACCTCTGAGGGATCTTGAATTAGTGGCTTCATATGATAGGGGAGTTATGCTCTGGCCTGTCTGTACCGAAGCATGAACAACGTTGTCTAGGAGTCTAGATAGTTTTATGGCTTTTGGCATGCCATCCTGGTATTTCTCTCTTTTCCTTTATTATTAAGTTTGATTTATCTATTGTGATCATTATTTGTTAACAACTCTTCTTTTACTTCTTTACTTTACAGGATTAGGCTCTAAAGCTAGATTTGATTATTGGGATATCTCTCATCCCTGATGTACCCTTCCTAGCTATGTCAAGGTAGGGTCTTAGTCAATCTTAGAGGAGGGCTGCCGTCAGCGTGCACATCCATCGTGAGCACTTAAACTCTCTAACCTCTAACTAGGTATGTACTTGTAAATTAAATAATAATCAGTAATCTATTTATTAATCAAATTTATTCACTTGCTTTTTTGCTCTTGTAGATTCACCTAAACTTGTGAGGTCTCAAGGCTAGATGGTCTTAAGCTATGATTTGCTCCAGCTTGTTTTCTTAGAAGAGGGTGCTACTCCGAGGACCTGGTTGTAGAGTTTGGTTCTTTAGCGAAAGGATTCTGAATTACTTTTTTTCTTTCCCTTAGGCACCCGTTAGGGCACCAATTACTTGCAGTAGGCCTACTGCTCAGGAGAGGCCTGCTCAACGCCCTCCTACTGTACCTCATGGTAAGGGTACTTCAATTGCCACACTACCTCTTAGTGGTGCTTCTAGCTCTAGATTGTACATGGTTGTTGATAGGCTCATTACCACTCCGGACTTGATGACCCAATATTGGGTGCCCTTAGGCAAGCTGTCCCACTAGTTCCTCATATTAGATATGAGCATAGAGCCTACATTTTTCCCAAAGACCTCTACACATATGAGTTTCTCTTTTCTGCAAATTTCTCTTTTCTACAAACCTATTCTTAAATTTGACTTAACGCATGATTATTCTTAATAATTCATTAATTATGCAAATGTCTCGAGACCAAGGAGAGTATATGTATAGGGTCATTAAGGCCTAGAGAGACTTCTTGATGAGTGTCACTCAACAGTGGAAGGTAACAATCATTTCTTAGTTTTACATGTATGCATGCTCTTATGATTTCTTACCCTTTGTTGCATTTTGATAGGAGAAACTGGATACTCATCGAGCTAGAATCACTGCTCTCGAGTGCTAACTAGTTGCCCTTCAAGTGGAAGATAATGATGAGGAGGATGGGGCTACCGAGAGTGATGAGGAGGAGAACACTAGCAAGGAAGAGCTTGCTGCTGAGCATGCCGAGGATGATAATAGCGATGATAAAGATATTGCAGATGATCTTACAGATAAAGAGCACATGGATGATGATGCTAAGGATGAAGAGTAGAGACTACATTGGATTCCCTTAGATTAGGACTATTTCTACTCCATTGAATTATTGTGCCGTTACTATTTTGAATTCTCTATTAATTGCAACATTTTTTTCATTTTTCATAAGATGGATGTTTGAATTCATTTTTCTTTCAATTAATTACAAAACATTCATTACAAAAATTGCCTCATTTGATAATTGAAATCAACATATAGAATACAGACATTTTATTGTAAAGAAACTCAACTTCTAATTGTTGGAGAGGTGTTGCCTCTTCATAAGGGTGTTGCCTCTTTATGAAAAGGTGATAAAAAATCACCTCAACACACAAAGGTGCCGCCTGATCGTAGGGACGATTGTCTCTCTAACAGTGCTTTGTAGCCTATAAAATCCCTAATTTCCTCCTAAAAACCCTAAATTTCCTCTCTTCACTATTTCTCTTCCTCTTCTCCTTCTAAATAGCATCCTAACTTCTAAAAATGATAGAAAGAAGCTTAAAACAACTATAAATGATCTTGAAGAATTTGGATTGTAGATCATAGGCTAGATTAAAGCCATTTTATCCATTGTCTTTTGATCTATGCATATTAGGAAGATCATTTTCCCCTTTATGCATAAACTTGCTCAGTACTAGTATTCTTAAAAACATTTCTTCAAGTTCAACATTGTTGAGGTATACCTGATACCAGAGGAATTTGAAGCTATCTTGGGCTCCCAGATGGACTCTACCTATCATATTATAATTCCTTTGGTTGAAACCCTGGATATGCAATTTTTTCAATACTAAATGGCTTATTTATTCAATATTTCTCCCCAGTCTTCTCTTTACCATGTCTTTGGTAATAAAGTTCTGATAAGTTCTTTTCTTGAAGCTACAAAATCTATAGATAAGAATGAAGTTTACTGGCCTTGGATGATCACTCTCTGTTTGTATACTTAGTTTCTGCTTGTTTCATCCTCTGGCAATTGCGATTCAAAGATTCTTCACATTCTTGATCAAGTGAAAGGAAGCTTCAATCCTTTTCCTTTTATCTTAGTAGAGACCATCATTGAGCTCAATAACTTCTCTAAAACTAAACGATTCTCAAGGAGTCCCCTACTGTTGGAGGTTAGCTCCTTCTTTCTTTCATTATTTCCCACTTATTTGTCCCTCTTTATCCATTCATCATTCTACAAGCATGGTTTCAAAAGAAATTGAGATTGCTTGAACCTCCCAGAGACATTATGTGCTATCAGGCCAAACAATGTCATACGAGGAGATTGAAACCTATTCCAAAAGACCTTCAGAGTTGGTTGTCCATATTTCCTGACACTTTGAGTCAATGGACGTGCCCATGGTAAAGGTTACAACATGTAACTCTTAGGTCCTATACCTACTGCATTCCTCTAGCCAATCTTTATTTGGCCACTTTTTACAATCTCGCTAGGCTTTGCAAACAATATAGATAGAAGCAACTGATTGTAGAGCCAGTGCATGAATTTGAGGGAGGACCTCTCTCTTAGAATTTCCTTAATAATTTGATTGCCATTTGGCCCTGTAGATTCATTTTGAGGTTTATTGACTATAATGGAGATCGGTCCATTGATGACCAGTATAAAGCATAGATTCAACTTCAGCAAACGGATATGGATGAATTCTCAAGAAATAGGATGACAAGAGCATTGCAAGCTCTAGGTGTTCAAGGGGTTCAGAAGAAGAGAAAGCAAATTTAGTTTATGCAATTTAGTCTTTATCTGCTCTTTTGTTGAATGGAATTTCCCTTTTTAGTTAAATAATGTGTAATGAGCATTTAATGTGACATTTAATACTAATAAAGGTAATCTATTCCATTTAAATTAAGCATAAAATGACTATACAATTTGCTTCTTATATATCCCTTGTTGTTAATTGGCTTGCCCTTGCAAGTTTTCCAATTAATTATTTTTTATCTCTCTCTCCCTTTTTTCATGTCATTAACTTTTGCCTGGACCACCTCTTTCAAGGTTTTCAATCCGGCATGACTTTTTTTTTCAGTCTCTAACTTTTGCCTAGGCAGCCTCTTTTTGAGGTTTTTGTCCTTAGCAAGACTTTATAGAAAGTATTTCTTCAATTTTTCGAGGTTGATGGGCTCTTTGAATTCATTTCCTTCAAAAATTGCAACACCTTTAAAAAATAGCTTCTTTACCAGGTACGGACCTTCCCAATTCGGCTTGAACTTCCTTCAATCGGCCTAGTCAGCTTCAAAACCAAATCACCCTCTTTAATCTTGCCTGGCTTATCTTCTTATTATAAGCCCGAACTATTCTTTTATGATACAACTGAAAGTGATACATGGCCATCATTCTCTTTTTATCTAATAATGTTAGCTATGCTAGTCGGCTCTCTACCCATTGATACTCTAGAATTTTAGACTCTAAGAGAACTCTCAAAAATTAGATCTCTACTTTTACTAGCAACATTGCCTCATATCCATACACTAAAGAATATAGAGTAACTCCAGTCGATGTTCTAGCAATGGTTCTGTATCTTCACAATACGAACTGTAAGTAATATGCCTAATCTTTAAAATCTTCTTCTCTAGCGTCTTAGCCAAAATCTTCTTTACGTTCTTATTAGCGACTTCCACAACACCATTAGCTTGTGGTCAATACAGAGATGACTTATGATTTTTAATCTTGTATTATTTTAATAAAGCGGCTGTCTCAGCTCTAAATTGAACACCATTATCACTAACAATATGATATGGCAACCTATAATGGCAGATTATGCTCTTCTCTATAAGCCTTGCCATCTTTTTTTATCTGACAATGAAATACGACTCTACTTCAACCCATTTGGAAAAGTAATCGATTTCCACTACTATGTAGCGATGATTGTTGGATGCTTTTGGCCTTTTCTCCCTAATAATATCAATTCACCAGGCTATAAACGACCATGGAGAAGTTAACCCCTGAAGTTCCATTGAAGGAAAATGACTAACATTGCTATATGCTTAGCAATTATGACACTTGTTCATAAATCTCATATAGTTTATTTCCATTATTAGCCAAAAATAGCCTTGATGAGCTATTTTCTTAGCCAAAATTGTCATATTCATATGTGGACCACACACTCTTTCATGGATCGCTTCCATGAGCTTCTGAGCTTAAGCTTTGTCAACGTATCTAAGTTGTACCCAATTGGTGCTCTTTTATATAGCATTCCATTATGGCTGATGAATTGTCAAGACAACATTCTGAGAGACATTTTCCCTTTCTTATTAGCGTCTTTGGGAAACTGTCTCATTTCTAAGTATTATTGTAAACTGTAAAACCATGGTTTTTCCATAGAATCGACTGGCATCACCCTCATCTCTTCATAATAAGGGATTCAAAATTTTACAAGGACAAGAGTTTTGATTGTGGTTTACCTTTCCCCTTCCCATATTAAAGCTAAAGTAGCCAAAGCGTTTACCATCTGATTCTCCTCTCATGGCGAATGTACAAATTTGTACTAAGCAAAGGCTAACAAGAGAGTAATAGAATAATCTCACTTTCAACTTATCCTCCCTTACTTCCCATTAGTTGGAGATCAGTTTCACTACTAATATAGAATTACCATAGACTGTGATTTCTTCTGCCCTCACACTTCTGAGCGCCTCTAAACTGAAGATGCAAGCTTCATACTCGGCTTGATTGTTAGTAACTTTAACTTCTAACCTTTTCACCATTGGGATCATTTCTCCTTCCGGTGAGATCAGAATTATGTCGATACATACTCCTTTGTTGTTAACAGCTCCATCAAAGTACATAGTCCATGTCTAGATTTTTATTGCCCATAGATGCTCATCTGGAAATTCTAATTCCCATTATTGTTCATCTGTCATCGAGTTTTGAGCTAGGAAGTCAACTACAACTCTTCCTTTTACCACTTTCTTTGCCATGTAATTAATGTCGAACTCAGTAAGTAGAACTAGCCATCTGGCCAATTTCCCTATCAGTGATGGGCTTTATTGTAAATATCTGAGAGGATCATGCTTAGAAACTGTCTGAATCTAATAAGATTGAAAGTAGTGTCAGAGCTTCTTTGTTGCCCAGATTACAGCCAAACATATCTTCTCCCTCAAACTGTAGTCGGCTTCACAAGGCAGGAGCTTCTTGCTCAAGTAATACACTATGTGTTCAATCTTTCCTTCACCTTCTTGAGTGAGCATAACACCTATTGCTTCTCTTTCGATTGCCAAGTAAAGAATTAACGATTTACCTAGCCTTGGTGGCTATAAGATTGAAGGATTTATCAAATAATTCTTGATAGTCTCAAATCCTTACTGGCACTTATCATCCTAAATAATTGACTAATTTTTCTTCAAGATTTTAAAAATTGGCTCACAAATCATGGTCAGCTTGGTGATGAACCTACTAATATACTGTAGCCACTGATAAATCTCGTAACTTCTTTCTTAGTCTTTGGCATAGACATCTCTTTAATGGCTTTTACCTTATCTGGGTCTACCTCAATTCCTTTCTAACTAATGATATGTCCTAGTAGTTTTCCAGAAGTCACCCCAAAAACACACTTGTTTGGGTTCAATATAAGATTGTATTTTTTAGCCCTAGCTAGGAACTTGTTTAGAGTCTCAAAGTGTTCTTCTCTGGTTAGAGATCTCACCATCATGTCATCCACATATACTTCTATCTCTTTATGGACCATATCGTGCAATAGGGTAGTAGCCATCCTCTGATAGGTAGCTCCTATGTTCTTCAATCCAAATGGTATGATTGAATAGCAGTACACACCCCATTAAGTTATGAAAGAAGTTTTCAATTTATCCATCATTACCATCATAATTTGGTTATACCCTATAATGGAGTACATGGTACTAAAAGCCACATTATCAAATAGAGTATCGATATATGGCAAGGGAAAGTCATATTTTAGACAGGCTTTGTTCAAATCCCTATAGTCCACACACATCCTTACCCTTCCATCTTTCTTTAGAACTGGTATAATGTTTACTAGCCATTGAGTGTCATTGACTACTTCCAAGAATCTCACCTTCAATTGTTTTTTAACTTCTTATTTGATCAAAATTGCCCATTCTAGTCTTAATCTTCTCTTTTTCTGTTTTACAAGTACGATGTGAGCATATGTGGGAATTGTGTGTTCTGCAATCTCTTTGTCAATCCCTAACATATCCTCATAACCCCAAGTGAATACTTTGTCTTCTTCTTATTATTTCTTTTATTTTTTCACTCTCATTAGGAGTTATATCATAAGTAAACAATATATTCTTAGGATTATCACATGTCCCTAAGTTAAATGATTCAGTTTATACTAAATTAATGTCAAACATATGCATGAAATGATCATCACACACTGAATAACCGTTAGGCAAAAATAACATAAGTAAGAAAAATAAGAGTTCATTGAATTTATTATAGAAAAGAAAGGATCCTCGGAGTTAAATAAGTTAGAAAAAGAAATATCAACATTATCATACAACACATCCATAATGGAGTCTAAAACAAAAGAATCAAAGTCAAGTTCCTCTTCTTGGTCATCTGTGTCTTTCAGCTCCGTTGTAGGGTGTGGTCATCCTCCTTATGCTAAAAAATAGTACCAATTCCTCCATAATTGGCTCTTCTATAGCAAATTTACTGGTCCCCTTCACTTGCTTAAAGAATATTTTGAAAAAGGGACTAGCTTATCAGTAATTAACAACGGCTCAGGAGCCCCCTGATATGGATCATTGGCGCCTTCTCTCATAAAGGTTTCCTATAGTGGTTTGATTCCTATTTTGACTTTTGACTTGTTTTTTACCCTTTTCTTTCTTACAAATTTGGTTCCAGCTTTCTTTGCTTCTTCTAGCTTATCAACCTTGGGATATCCTATCCTGTATTTTAAGAATGACACCTTAGACTCAACATATCCAGGTAGCCTTTATTAATGTTTCCCTAACCCCATTCCAGGTATGAAATTCTAACTCTTCATTATGTTCATGATTTTCAGATTCAGCTCATCTTTATAAATCATGCAAACTTCCAAGCTCAAACTAAACATGATTTCCTGGGGAGCTAATTTCAATGCAATGATGGCCACTTCAATTTCAGTAGAAATGGTGACTACTCTCCCCTTGTGTAAGAATTTAATCTTCTAGTGCACAGTAGATGGCATGCCTCCCAAAGGATGGAACCACGACCTTCCTAGTAGGATAGCAAAGGTCACCAGGATATTAATCACATGTAGATTGACCCAGACTTCAACAGGTATAGTCTTGACTAGTGCTCTAAAAGTTCCCTCAATAGGCCTTTTAGTGTCATCATTGGCTTTAATAATGGTGCGGGTCAGATTGTATTACCCTAGTCTTTAAGACTTAGTATAGAGCAAGTAAGGGTATTAAACACTCAAGAATTTAGAGTAATTTTATATTAACCCAGTAGATACTTAGATGGATAGGCATAATATAATAATAAAAGGTAATAAATGGTTCTAACTAAATTTAAAACTACTAAAGAATTATTAATTACACTATTTAAATATAAATGAACTAATAATAAATTCTATTAATGTTTATTAGAACTACAATTTAGAATTAATCAAAGAAACATATTAATTGATTAACACATGCAATGATTAAAGAATGTGTCCTAAAATTCTTAAGAGAACTCTCATTGTCAAATAAGAGTATTTCCATTTAGACTCTATAAGTACTCTTGTGTCATTGTAGAGATAGATAAAAACCATGAAATTCCTTGCTAACTCTTTAGCCCCTTAAAGTGGATTTATTATCTCTAAGTACTTTCCTATCCTTTAAGTAATTTTGATTGTATTTCCACCAATTTATCCCAATTCTCACTATGAACAAATGATTAACAAGTTATATATGGTGATCAAACACATATAACACAATTCAGAACTCAATCAAAATTAAACCAACTATGAGGTATACAAAGTAAAAATGTAGTTCATAGATTAATCAATCAATGTAGTTCTACATATAAGATTTAGCCAAAATACATAATGTTCAATATCAAAGAACAACGAAGAAGCATTAATAACATTAAGTAATTAGAAATAATAAAAGAGAAAAGATGATATTGATAAAACTCCTTAATGCTCTCTAAGAAGTTACTTGATTTGGTGAAAACTCTCTTAATATCTTCCTTCAATTTCTTGGATATCTCTTTGAACACTAAATACTTTTTCTTCTTCAATAATAAAACTAATAATTGCTATATATTCTTAATACAATACTAAGGATTTTTCATGCATAAAATAGAGACAACTTCATGTATTTATAGTCTTCTTAGAATCCCAATTAGTGACCCTTTGAATGGATGTGAAAATGAAGAGATGTGATGAAGAAGTGTGTTGGTGTCGAGTCGTCACCACTATGCCGACTCGACATGAAATGCCTCTAGAATGAATCGGCATGGTGTGACGACTCGGTATGAGTCATACATTGTCTTGACTTGTCATGTTGTGATGACTTGGCATGGTGCTTTAAGGTCTCATTTCAACATTACATGCCTCATTCTTCATTGTACGCCTTCCAAGTTTACTTCCACATATAAATCAAACTTAGAAACACCTACTAAACATATAAAATTAATACAAGAATAATGAAAAAAATAGTGC
Organism: Mallotus nudiflorus; assembly: GCA_947683625.1. Lineage (NCBI taxonomy): Eukaryota > Viridiplantae > Streptophyta > Magnoliopsida > Malpighiales > Euphorbiaceae > Mallotus > Mallotus nudiflorus. The sequence goes on along the minus strand of CANTUR010000307.1, from coordinate 29,828 downwards.
ATAACTAAATAAACATAAATTAAACTAATGAAAATTAAACTATAATTAGCCTAAGGAACTATGCTTATTTGCATTACAACAAACCCCGCCACACTTAACCCTTGCTTGCCCTCAAGCAAGACATAAGACCTAAATGAGAAAAAAATAAAAATCTTCTATCTTCTCCAAAATAGATGAAGTAATCTCAATAAATAATCTTAATCAAGAAAGAAACTTAAAAAAAAAAAGAGTTAGTAAGATAATAAGCTTCTAATGCTCAATAATGATAGATAAAGAAAATTTTATAGCATAGTCAATAAGTTTAACAATTTATCTCAAACTATTAAAAACAAAATCAAAGAATGTAAAGTCAAGGTCTAATCAAACTTTCTAACTATAATGCTCATTCATCAAACTTATAATTGTTAAGGACTAAAGTAGCCATGGGACAAGGAGTAAGCACACGCATTAACCAATAATTCTCATGGAATTTTTAGACACATTTATTATATTTATATATATTTTTATAAGCAAATTGCATTTTTTTCTGAATGAATGTAATTAAGGAGCATACACAACTACACACAACTTACTCGAAACACAACTACTTGTAACATCATACGTTCTTTTTGAATGAGTATAATTAAGGAGCATACTCATTTACACATAACTTACTCAAAATGCATGACATTAACAAGCATTTTTCCCTTTTTTTATAGTGTCCTCATCCATTATTGAAAAGTTGGTAACACGTATTATGACTATAATTTCCTAAGGTTACTTTAATCTTAAAAACCTAAGATTAAATCCTAACTAACATAACTTAAAGCATAACTAGAAAGTTGATTAAACATTCCTTAGACTTTGAAAAAAATAATAAGAGATAAAAAATAAAAACTTAAAGCCTACACTAGATGAAATTTTAAAATTCTACTAATTAAATATAAAAATATTTACTAACATAATAATTTAAAGAAAAGTCAATTAAGATTAAAATGAATTTGAAAAGAAAATTAATTAAAAATATGGAGAAGATAAAAGTAAGAAAAATTAAGTATAGATAACAATAATCATTAAGACATAACCCATGTTAAAATACAAGAACTGCTACTAACATTCTCCTCCCCCACACTTAAAATGAACATTGTCCCCAATGTGTCACCATAAAAATAAGGAAAAGAAAGTAAAACTCCCCTAGTCATCTGAAGGGGTCGGTGGTAGAGACTCGATGGTGTAATCGAAATAGGCAAAGAATTTATTTAACTTGTATTCCATTTTCCATTGTCGATGATCGAGTTATTAGTTCCTAGTCTCCATTGCATTCAGTTGACCTTGCATGGCAATTTGATTATCGAGGATTTAGTTCCAAATATGAGAATGTCCACTTAAAGAACCACCAGGTTCACCCTGCATAGGATAAGTTAGAAATGGCACATCACCAAATGGTGTAGAAGTAGGAAATTCCTCTAGGTCCTCTTCCTCTTCCGCATTTTGAGATTCTTCAACTTGTGGTGGATGTTCTACTCCTTGCCAACAAGATTGTGACCTCGCTTGAATCAAGCAAAATGCAAAATCAATAACTTCACCTCTCATAAAGGCTTGCGTATTAAAGTAAGAACACTCAACTACACGAGTGAAATCATCAAGGTTAACATTCAAAGCTTTTGCAATAATTGAAATAACATGCCCATAGGTAAGTAGGGCATCTTTATGTGCAACACAAGTCAACAATTGATTAAAAATCTAGTAAGTCTAACATACTTGCTTTTTGGTATGAATGCACCACATAAAAAATAATTCTTATGTAGAAACACAATTAAATTAAGATTTGTGAAAAACCACACATGCAAGGACTTTATGCAACAACCAATATTTCAAATCCTTAATAAATATAGCTTTTCCTTTTACAAGTCAGTCAAGAATGTCCAGAATTCATTCAATCTAAATGACAAAGGAGGATCACACAAACAATGCTTCTTGAAACCAAATATACATTGCATGAATGAATAAGTAAGTTGATGTTTAGTAGCTAGCATGCGAAATTCCAAAATTTGGGTATTAGTTTAGTTCATATTTAGAGTAGTATAAAATTCAGTAATCAAATCAATATAAGTGTCTTCATACATATATACAAACTTCTTTAGCCCACATGTTATTAACATTTAATTAAAAGAATCACTTATACCCACATCATTAAGAAGAGACTTAGGAATATATATATATAGAGGTATTAGGCTAGGTTGTAAGTTAATGTTAAAAGGCAATGACTTTTCTTGGAAAGGGACATGACTTTTCAATATATATATATACTCGACATGAGTGCTGTCTAAACCGAGTCATCACAGTGTGACAACTTAGCAATATGGCCTTCTAGATCGAGTCGTCACCAAAGGACGACTCGACACAAGAAAACAAATATTAATATTTTTTGTGTGTGTGTGTGTGTGTGTGTGTGTGTACATATATATATAAAATTGATAAGATAAACTAAAATACATAAAAGAAAATAAATATAATTAAAATAAACTGAAAGAAAATAACATTTATATATGTTTTACAATTAATCTATAAAAATAAAATATAAATAAAAGAAATTATTAACTAAATTTTAAAGAAATTTAATAAAAGAACCATGAATAAAACTATAAATATTAAAATGTGGTTCAAATAAATCAAAATGGCATTAAACATAAAAACAAAATAATAATAAGATATCAAAATAGAAAAGAGAGATAGATAGTACCTTGCTATATTTAAAAGTCTATAGCTCAACTGTACCTTGTTCATTTTTTAGTGGAAATAGAGAGATGGATTTGATTTGATCAATTATTGCACTAATCAAATAAGGCTTTAAATGGTGACTATTAACTTTGAAAACTTAACAACTTTGAATGGACCCGACCATCTTGACTTTAACTTTCTGGGAAACAATTTCAATCTTGAATTGTAAAGTAAAACAAGCTCACCTTTATGAAACTGCTTCTTAGATGAATGCTTGTCATGCCACAGCTTGGTACGATCTTTATACAATTTCACATTCTCATAAGTATTCATTCTTAACTCATCTAGTTCATTAAGTTAAAGTAGTCTTTTCCTTCCTACCTTTTTTAAATCAAAATTCAGGGCCCTTGTTGCTCAATATGCCTTATGCTCAAGTTCTATCAAAAAGTGACAAGACTTCCCATAAATCAATTGGTAGGGTGTAAGGCCTATTGAGGGTTTTAAAAGATATCCTATATGCCTATAAAGCATCATCAAGCTTTATGCCCAATCCTTTCTTACAGAAGACATTATTTCTAAAGAATCCACTTTATATCTCTATTACTAACCTCAACTTACCCACTTATTTGTGGGTGATATGGAGTGGCCACCTTATATGTTACCCCATATTTCCTCAAAAGAGCCTCTATTACATGATTACAAAAATGTGAACTTCCATCACTAATCAACACTCTAGGAGTATCAAACCTTGGAAAAATCAGTTTCTTAAGCATCTTTTTAACGACCTTTGTATCGTTAGTAATGGTTGGTAGTGCTTCTACCTATTTTAAGACATAGTCAACCATAACTAAGATGTACTTGTAGCCTAGAGAACTAGGAAATGGACCCATAAAACCTATGCCCCAAACATCAAAGAATTCAACTTCAAGAATGTCACAACCCAAACTAGGAGTCATGACCGGCGCTAGGGAACAGGAATTCCTTCGAATCCGGAACCCGTGACAAGCCTAAGAAAATAAAATCATATAATAAATAAATAAAAAGTATGATATAATTAAAATTTTTTGAATCAATATATAAAATAAATTCTCCAAATCCTTTCATAAATGTATACATATTCGTACAATGTTCAAATAAAAATTCCCAGAGTATTTAATATCCAAACAAAATAATGCTCCTCAAATATAATAACATAACTACTGCAATTTCTAGAATATAAATCAGAGTTCAGAATATACATTTGCATAAAATAGCCGGGACTGAAGAACACCAACGAGGAACTCTACAACTAAGGTCTGACGATATAGGATCTCCTGAAAAAAAATAATTGAGGAGGGTCAGACCTCACTGAGTGAATTATTATACTATATATACATGCAAACTAAACCATAACAATCAGGCATTCTTATATATATAAGTATATACACACATTTCACACGAATGCCAAACTCTACCTTTATAAATATACTAAATGTAGAAAATGTTTGTTTTAATTCATGAAGGATCCATGAAACCCTAATAATAGCAACCTCAAACAATCCCATCATCACTCTAGCCATACATGCTCACTTGATTCCAAATAGAACACTTATTCCAATCTGGACAGCAGACTAGCCCCGAGACACTAAATCGACCGAGCTCCAGCAGTCTGACTGTCAGTGTAATTGGCCCCGAGACACTTGGTCAACCGAGCTCCAGCAATCACATTATCTATCACCTCACATCTCAATCAACCCAATAGATCATTCAATCCACTTATGGACAGTAGACTGGCCCCGAGACACTAAGTCAACCGAGCTCCAGCAGTCTGACTATCAGTGTGATTGGCCCCGCAATCACACTATCTAACATACCATTAATCTTAGTCAAATCCATCAAATCAATTATAATCACCATAATTATTTCTCACTCAACCCTTATCTATCGTACCGGTAGGCACATGGTCTTAGTGCTGCCCACTAGGAAGCACGTTCTATTGATATCCTTCATTTATAAAAAATCATTTATTCTGAAAATAATTAATGTGGAACAATATTCATTATAATAAAATGAACCATATATATATACAAAAAATATACCTAAAATACACCCAGTATATTTTGGATATATATATATATATGTCAAATAAAATATGAAATAAACTAAAGATAAATCATTAATATGGTAAAAAAAAAAATTCAAATGAGTAACAATAATATAACATACATTTTCTTAAAAATATACTTAAATATACAAAAGATATACCCTAAGTACACAAATCATTTAATAAAATATTTATATATAAATATTCATTTAAATATGTGTTTAGGTTTAACATATATTCACAAATATATTAAAAATAAACCTAATTATCTAGCATGCATATATCAAAAATAAACCCTAAATATACCACTAATGTGTTAGGTTTAATTTAATAATAAAATATTTATTTATTTGGAAATAATTCAAAATATACCAAAAATAAACTTAAAAATAATTTAAGTGTAGGTTTATAATATAGCTTGCAATTATTTAAGAATAAACCTAAATTATACTAATCATTTAATAAAATAATTATGGTTCGATGTACATTTAAATCATGTATAGATATTAAATTATAACAAACATAAACCTAAATATCTAACATACATATATCAAAAATAAACTCTAAATATACCAGTGATATATTAAATGTATATAGAAAATATACAAACATTTATATATCAAGATATACTAAAAATAAACTGAAAATATAACAAATCATATTATAATTAAATTACTGTTTAAACATATAATGAAAATAAAAATCCTAAGTCATGCATCCTATATGCAATGCATATATATACAGTATAATAACTCACATGTTAGCGCTCCACGAGACAAACTCAGCGGGCCTGATCCATTAGGCCTCGGTCTCGGTGCAACTAGACAAACAAATGACTAGACAAACAAATGACAACATAAAATCAGAATAAATATAACAAAAATTCTAAAGACTTGATCTAGAATTTTAGACACAAAATTAGAATGGGGATTTGACCGGACATCACGTTTTACAAGAATTCTACCAAAAATCAGGCAGAACCTCCCCTATAAAATGGAAATCTCTCTACTCAAAGTGTAGATCCGATCCTGTAAAAGAAAACACACTTCGGAATAACACCAAATTCACAACCACAATCCCTCGGTCGGACTACAAACTACACTTCACCAACCGAGGTTCACAATTCACAGAATAATTACAAAATACTGAAAATTCCCTTATATAATAAAAATAAATTTTATAAATCCAGATTACGTAATTAACCCTAAAACACGTTAAAAACCGATAAAAACTCATTTATTTAGAAAAATCGTATATTATATATATAATTTGAAAATAATTTATGAAAAATAGTTTTAATTAGTTAAGAATACTAAATAATCTTTAGAAATCATTTTTATACCCTCAATAACGATTAAAACCAATTTAATTACATTTTTAGCCAATTTAATGTAAAATTATCAAAATACCCCTATATATATAAATTTACTAAAATAAATCCAAAAATTCACCAAAAATAATATAATTACTCAAAATTAATCTTCTCAACATATATTTCCATAATATTGATAAATATACTCAATTAAACAATTTATTTCAATTAAACACATAATTAACCCTATTTTTCAAAATTACATAAACTTAATAAATTTCAAATAAATATATAAAAATTCATAAAAATTACAAATAAATTTCTATAATTCATTTCAACTCCTATAATCACCATAAAACACAATTTCATAATTTAATTAATTAATTTTCGAAAATTAGAAAATATTAATAAAATAATAAAAAATTCACAAAAATTAAAATAAATTCTAAGAATTCTAAAAAAATTACAGCATGTAGATTAAGCTTTCAGGAACAAAGTTTGTGAAGGAATTTTTCATGAATCAATCAAATTGAAGCTAAAAAAAATTGAAACCCAAAATGGCTGAAATGAAGAAATTGAAACCTAAACAATTCTAGAACAAATCAAGTGAAACAAAGCTTGAAATCACACTCACTGGAGCTCAAGGAGAAGATAGAGAATAACGGTTTCAAAAACGGTGGCCGGAATCGGCTTGAACGGCGATGAGATGAAATTCGGCCTCTATTTGATTTTTCGGCCAAAACACATCGGAAAAGGGAGCTTTAGGTGGTGGAAATGGCTGGAGGTGGAGGAGGAAGGCTGAGGGGCACAGTGACAGCAAAGAAAACCAGCTGGAAATGGCCAAAAATGGAAGAAAATGTATTGAGAGGAAGAAGATGAAAAGAGGGGCAAAATCATAAATAAGGCAAACTTTGATTTTTATTTAAAAAAAAAAACTGTATATATGTATATATATATATATATCCACCTCATATATATTATAATAATATAATCTCACACACAAATGATATTCACCACATAAATATTTTATTATATTTAATAATTTATACACTTAAAATTAATTAATTAATACAAAAAAATTAAATAATAAAATTAAGGAAATTAATTAAGCTCTAATTAATTAAATAAATACACATATATACATTTTATTTAGCACTTAAAAATTATGTATGAGTTCATGCAAATTCGTAAAACTAGTCAAAATAATTAATATTAAATTATTTACGTGTCAATTTCCTCGAAAATACAATTCCCAGAAAAATTTTACATAAAGTACTTAAAATAATATAAAATAATTAAAATTAGCTTTAAACAAATAACAACTCTTAAAATATCATAAATATATACAAAAATTATTAACACTGCATATCCCGATGCAATATAAAAATATTTAAAAACTCGGGATATTACAAAAAATTCCTTTTAAAGGCATCTCATGTTTCATAGAAATATTACCCATTATTTAGAACCTATAACATGTAAGCACAAAATCTCTAACATCCCTGAGTAAAGTAGGCCACCAAAAACTAGATTAAAGTACCTTAGATGTTGTCTTTGATGCTCCAAAGTGTCTACCCATATTCAAAGAATGACAATGTCTCAAGACATCTTGAACTTCATCTTGAGGAATGAATCTCCTAATCAAACCATCTGCACACCTCTTATAAAGTAATGGTTCTTCCCAATAGTAAAATTTACTATCATGCAAGAATTTCTTCCTTTATTTATAATCTAACTCAAAAAGAAGAACACCACTAACAAGATAATTGGCAATATCCGCAAACCATGGAATATCATTTGATGTTATATTAAAAAGATGTTCACCATGGTTATATTAAAAGATGTTCACCATGAAAGGTTTCATTTATCGGCACACCATCATTATTCCTCTTCAATCCCTCTTGATTAAGTCTTGATAAATTATCTGTAATAAGGTTTTCACTTCCTTTCTTGTCTCTCACTTCCTAATCAAATTGTTGAAGCATTAAAATCCACCTTAGTAGCTTAGTTTTACATCTTTCTTACTTATAAGATACTTAAGAGAAGCATGGTCTGAATAAACAATTACTTTTTTTCCCACAAGGTATGCTCTAAACTTGTCAAGTGCATAAACAATAGTAAGTAACTCTTTCTCTGTAGTGGTGTAGTTAATTTGAGCCTCATCAAGTAGTTTACTAGCATAGTAAATCACATAAGGCTTGCCTTTTTTTATTTGTCCCAAAATAGTCCCTATTGCAAAATTACTTGCATCACACATAATTTTAAATGATTGCAAAATAGGTGCTGAAATAAGAGCTTTCTTCAAAGCATCAAATGAATCAAGACATACCATATCAAACTCAAAATTACCATCCTTAGCATGTAATTTGCATAATAGCTTTTCTATCTTGGAAAAATCTTTGATGAATCTTCTATACAAGCCTGTATGACCAAGAAAGCTCCTTATATCTTTAACACATTTTAGAGGTGGCAAATTAGCAATCACTTCAACCTTTACTTTTTCAACTTCAATACCCTTTCTTCATATTGAGTGCCCAAGAACAATTCCCTCTTGTGCCACGAAATGGCATTTTTCCCAATTGAGTACTAATCCATGCTCCGTACACTTGTCAAGGACATTAGAAAGATTTTATAAACAATTTGTAAAGTTAGTTCCATAAACACTAAACTTATCCATGAAAACCTCTACACAATCATTAATCAAATCATTAAAGATTAAAAAGATGCATCTTTAAAATGTTATTAGTGCATTGCATAAAATAAAAGGCATACGCCTAAAGGAAAAAGTACCATATGGGTATGTAAAGGTGGTCTTAGCTTGGTCCTCAGGGTAAATCAAAATTTAGTAAAACCACTAAGCCCATCTAGGTAGCAAAAATATGAAAAATTTGCTAGTCTCTCAAGAACTTGATCAATAAAAGGTAATGGAAAATGATCTTTCCTAGTTGATTTATTTAATTTTCTATAGTTAATACACATATGCTATCCTATGATAGTCCTTATGGGTATCAAATCATTAAATTCATTTTTAACAACAGTCAAGCCTCCTTTCTTAGGGATAACTTGAATAGGGATTACCCATTAACTGTGACTAATGGAATATATTATTCCATTGTGAAGCAACTTAATTACCTCCTTTCTTACCACCTCTTTGAGAGTTGGATTTAGTCACCTTTGACCTTTAATGGAAGGCTTGGCATTATCCTCTAATAGGATTCTATACATACACATATTAGGGATAATACCCTTCAAATTAGTTATAGAAAGGCCAATAGCATTCTTATGACTAAGCAACACATCATATAAAGCATCCACATTATTGGTAAGTAAAGAAGAATTCACAATAAGAGGAAATTTAAAGTTAGAGTCAAGAAAATCATATCTTAGATTTAATGGTAAAGGCTTAAGCTCTAGCTTCACTTCTTCATATTATTAAGTAGACTTTGGATCATCATCCTTCCCTAAAAGTTCAAACCTTGAAGTCCTATTAAGAGGAAGGTATGGGGTTGACTCCAAGAAATACACATTAGTTTCTTGCATAATATATGGTTCAATAGGGTTTTGCCTTAGACAGACATGTATTACTGCTTCAATGCATTAATCAATAACATTAATAGAGTCAATTCTGCTTGCTACTTCCATAGGTGTAGACTTCATTATTTTATATACATCAAATTTCACATGCTATTTTCTACCTCCAGTGTAATCTTGCCTCTATTTATATCATAATCACTCCAGTTGTCATTAAAAATGGTCTCCTAAAAAAATTAGGATTTTAAGATCTTCCTCCATATCCAATACAATAAAATCAACCGGTATCACAAACTTTCCCATTTTTGTTAGCACATTTTCTAGAATGCCAAGTGGATATTTAATAGCTTTGTCCGCCATGGAAAAACACATGTTAGTAGGCTTAAGTTCGTATAGATCAAGCTTTTTATAGATGGAATACGGTATAAGACTAATACTAGCACCAATATCACACAAAGCCTTATCAAAATGAGTACCACTAATTACATAAAGGACAGTAAAATAATTGGGATCCTTAAGCTTTAGTAGAGATTTGGAATACATAGCTTTTAATTCTTTAACAAGAGAAACTAACCTATAGTCTTCAAGCTTACTCTTATGAGTAATGATATCCTTAAAAAATTTACCCTAAACTGGCATGTCTCTTATGGCATCCATAAATGGTATAGTAATGGTAATTTCCTTAAGATAATTAAGAAATTTTCCAAATTTCTTATCCAAGTTGTGTCTTATGAAACTTTAAGGAAAAGGCAGTATTTTAAAATCTACATTGGGTTCATAATCTTTAGGTGGTATGGCATCTTCCTTATTACCCTTCGTTATACCTTACACATTATCCTTACTACCCATATTTACATCATCATTCTCTTTTCTAGTTTTAATGTCTACTACATCATCATCCTCAATTATTCTCTTATTGTTACTAGTAAATTTTTCAACCTCTTTACCACTCTTTAAGGTAATTGATTGGCAAGTCTCTTTTAGTTCATACTCCAGTTGGCTAAGAAGCTTTCCCAAAGGTTTAGTATTGGAGGAAGATGCTTGTTGAGCAATTTGGGTTTTAAGGATGCGGTTATGTGTTGTGAGTTATTCAAGCTTGGAGTATTACTTAAATTGGTCCTCGCTTTGTTTTTTAATGGTCATTTATTGGTTGACAAATTGCTCCATAAGATTTTCAAGGTTGGATTTGGGTTAGGTAGGATTAAAGGCTTGTTGTTTCATGGGAAATCCAGGTAGGTGTTATGGTTTGTTATTTGGGTTAAAGTGGGGGTTTAATTGAGAGGATGGATTTGACCATGATAATCCTAGATGGTTTCTCCATTAAAGGTTATAAGAATTTAAGTTCATTCCCCCTCTTCAGTTAAAAGCTCTTTATACAAAACTCACATCCTCATTAGAACTCACATTACATTAAGAATAAGAATGAGATCCTCCATATAATTTATCAACAACATTAGCACTTTCAACAGAATTAATTTAAGATTTACTTACTATCTTAATGAGAGCATTTACCTTTGCATTCAATAAATTGATGGTGTCATGCTCTAAGACTCCTTTGACTTTTGCCATTATTGTCTCATCACCCATATATCCTTAAGACGCAAGTTCTTCAAATAAAGTAACAGTTTCCTTAGCTATTTTGTCCATCCATTTCCTAGTAGAGGCTACATTAACAATATTCCTATTATTATTTGTCAACCCATTGTAGAAAATTTAAGGGATCATCCAATCTGAAAAACCATGACATGGGCATTGCCTTTAAAGTTCCTTGAATCGATCCTAAGCTAAATAGATTGTCTCACTTAGATTCTGCTTGCAAGTAGTAATCTCATTATGAAACTTAACAATCTTATACAATGGAAAATATTTATGAAGAAATGCTTGCTTTAATTAGTCCTAAATTATGATTGATTCTTTTGGTAAATTAGTAAGCCAAAGTTGTGCCTTTTCCTTGACTGATAATAGGAAAAGCCTAAGCCTTATTGCATCATCAGTTACACCATTTATTTGAATGTTGCATACACATTAAGGAAAGCCAATATAAGCATATGGATCCTCTCCTTGTAAACCTCCAAACTAATTATTTTGCACCATTTGAATAATGCTTGGCTTAATTTGTAAGTTATTGTTAGCAACAGATGGAGCCACAATCCTTCCAACACCACCCATTATGTCGGGCATGGAAAAATCACCTAACGTCCTTTTTTTCGATTCAGTCATATTATTCAATTCTCATTGATTCACTCTATTATGTCTTTGTTCCCTGAGTAAAGCACATAAAGTTAATTCAATTTTAGGATTAAAGCATAAAGTATTATCACTAACACTTCTAGTATGCGTCATCAAAAATGAAATTAAAATTCAATAATTACTAATCAATAATATTATAAATCATAAAAAAAATAAAAAACTAAAACCTAAAAAAACTTTTCTCTACCTTAAGTTAATAAAAATTTCTAACAAATTCCCTAGCAATAGCTCCAAAATTTGGTATGGGTAAAATTGTATTACCCTAGTCTCTAAGACGCAATATAGAGCAAGTAAGGGTGTTGAATACTTAGAAATTTGGAGCAATTTTGTATTAATTGAGTAGATACTTAGATGGATAGGTAGAATATATAATAAAAGGTAATAAATGGTTCTAACTAAATTTAAAACTACTAAAGAATTATTAATTACATTATCTAAATATAAACTATTAAATAACAAATTCTATTAGTGTTTATTAGAACTATAATTTATAATTAATCAAAGAACTATATTAATTGATTAACACATGCAATGATTGGAGAACATGACTTAAAATCCTTAAAAGCAGTCCTCAAAGTCAAATAAGAGTATTTCCATCTAGAGTCTATAAGCACTCTCATGTCATTGTAGAGATAGATAAAAACCATAAAATTCTTTGCCAATTCTTTATCCCTTTAAAGTGGATTTATTGTCTTTAAGTACTTTTCTAACCTTTAAGTAATTTCAATTGCATTTCCATCAATTTATCCCAATTCTCATTATGACCAAATGATTAACAAGTTATATATGGTGATCAAACACATATAACACAATTCAAAACTCAATCAAAATTAAATCAACCATAAGTTATAAAAAGTAAAAATGTAGTTCATAGATTAATCAATCAATGTAGTTCTACATATAAGACTTAGCCAAAATACATAATGTTCAATATTAAAGAATAATGAAGAAGCATTAATAACATCAAGTAATTAGAAATAACAGAAGAGAAAAGAAAATATTGATAAAACCCCTTAATGCTCTCTAAGAAGTTACTTGATTTGGTGAAAACTCTCTTGATATCTTCTTTTAATTGCTTGGATATCTCTTTGAACACTAAATACTTTTTCTTCTTCAATAATAAAACTAATAATGCTATATATTCTTAATGCAATAGTAAGGATTTTTCATGCATAAAACAGAGATAACTTCATGTATTTATAGGCTTTTTGGCATCCTAATTTGTGTCCCTTTGAATGGATGTGAAAATGAAAAGATGTGATGAAGAAGTGTATTAGTGTCGAGTCTTTACCACAATGCTGATTCAACATAAAATGCCTCTAAAGCGAGTCGACATGGTGTGACGACTCAACAAGGGTCATATGTTATCTCAACTTATCATGTTGTGGTAACTCAACATGGTGCTTCAATGTCTTATTTCAACATTATATACCTCATTCTTCATTGTACTCCTTCCAAGTTTACTTCCATATATAATTCAAATCTAGAAACACCTACTAAACACATAAAATCAATACAAGAACAATGCAAATAAAAGAAACATAAATAATAGTGCATAATTAAATAAACACAAGAAATTATAACAAAACTAATGAAATATAAATTATAATTAGTGTAAGGAACTATGCTTATTTGCATTACAACAGATCACCACATCTAACAGTTTCAAATCAACCACTGTTAGTCCCAACTTAGGCAAAATCTTCAATGGACAAACATTGATAGTAGATCCATTGTCCACTATTACATAACGTTTCAACTTCCCCTTTGCTTCCACTTTAATAAACAAAGGCTTGAGATGATCCCTTCCTTCTAAAGGCATATCATCATTCATAAATGTTATGGCTCCCGAGGGGCTTTCCGTCAATGAATTCACCAACTGCTCCGGGGTATGGCTTGTAGGAACTTTCTTGCGATCTAAAGCTATGACTAGTGCTTCCCAATGGGCTTTAGAGTGCATAAATATCTCCCAAACACTAAAGAGAGTTTTCTCTTCTTTTACAGTTTTAATAGCTTTCTCAACTTTCTTATCTTCTTCTTTTAGATCTATCTCTTTTTCCTCAGACCCCACAGGTTTTACTTCCTCCTTCTACTCAAGTTCTTCAACTATTTGGGCCTTTCTCTCTTTATTGCCCTTCCATAGATTGATTGCTTCACCTTCCTCATCGTCAGAGCTCCAAATGTCTAAGACATTCACCTTAACCTCTATAGGCTGCACTCTAGGGTTAAGGTTTTTTTATTCGAATTTTAGGGGTGCAGGCATGGCATTAACAAAGGAGTTCAAAACTTGTTCCTTTATTATACTAATGTTAATGGAAAGGACAAATTGATTTGGTAGTGGCATGTTTCAGTAATTGGGTAATAGGTCATTTTTAGCATTAGGTTTTCTATTTTTTGGGTTAATTATTTTACCTGAGTCAATTAGATCTTGCACTTCGTGCTTTAGGTGAGTATAATTGTCAATATCATGGCTGATGGATTTGTGGTATTTACAATACAGCTTTGGGTCAGTATTTGGGAATAGTGGTCTTTATGGTAAAGGTTATAGCAAATTATTCTCAATCAGCTTCTCTAAAACCTTAGAGAGGGGTCTTCTTAGATTAAAAAATCTTCTAGGTCATTAGACAATAATTATCTGCACATTGCTACTTGATCCAATCCCACTATTGGATCCAGTCCCTTCTCTACATAGGGATCTTCCACTAAAGGATTTTCTTTTTTGTGCCAAGTCAAATCTTTCTACACCCTAAACCTGTATAGCTCTTTAAAATTTTGAATCCCCAAATCTTTTAGCTTCTTAAAAAGTGGGATTACATATCCCTCTATTGCTATTAGTAGTTGATCATTCTCAGAGGGTTGATGCTTCATCTGCGCCAGCTTAGCTCTCCACCTGATCAAGAAGTCAGCGAAAGGCTCATTAAATATTTGTTTGATGTTCTGTAAATCTCTCAAAGATGCTTCCATCTAGATGTTAAAACTATACTATTTTACAAATGCTACACATAACGCTTCCTAGTCAGCTTAGATATTAGCTTCCAAAGCGTAGTACCATCTTATCAGTGCTCTTTCTAAGGATAGAGGAAATTGCTTAACAATCTGAGCCTTGTTCAAGTTGGTTATTCTCATATGAGTTACATACTGTTTGAGATGCAAATGATGGTCTTCAACACCAGTGAACTTCTTCATATCAGGAAACCTAAACTTCCTGGGTAGCAGGTCATCATCCTCTCCCAAACTCATATCGGAGTAGTTTATCGGTGCATCTGAGCCATAGACTTAACAAGGTCTTTAGCAAAATCTGGATTCTTTGTATTCCCCAGGGGATCCAACCTCTGTTGAGTGATTGGTTTCACTAATACAGTTTGCTGATCATCTTTTATTCCTTGCCTGTCTGGATTCTCAGCATCAAGATCAAATGATAATGATAGAGGCATTAATAGTTTCTCTCTAATTAAGCTCATCTCTGCCATCATCTCTCACATAATTGCTCTGGTTAGTTTAGCCATCTCTGTATTGAACTGTTATGGATCAAAACTCACTAATGTTGTCTCTTTTAATATTTTGACCAAGAGACTGGTGTTGGAGTGTGTCCAAGCGGATGACTGATTTGGATCTATATCTACAACCAATCCAAATTAGAAACATGCATGGAATGTATGCATAATATGCAGGGCCTAAAAGAATAGAATAAGAGTAAATATCCTATTTACACGTAACAAATAACAAAAGACAAAGCTCTTTAAAAGACAACACTTCCAACTTTATTTCTCCTGCATGTATATTCAATGGCAAGTTTCTTATCCTTGAATTGTTAGTGGGATTTTGACTATCAACAGGGGATAACAAAATCGTCATACATATAAGAAACTCTCAAGATGAAGCAAATGAGTAACAAATCCTTTAATTAAAGCCAAAGTCCCTTTTAATAGGCCATAATGGGCTTGAAAGGCCCAATTTTGACATGGTCTATTTGTAAATGGGCCATGGTGGGCATAAAAGGCCCAATTTTGGCATAGTCTACTTGCAAATGGGTTTAGGCTTTATGAAAAGGCTTGCTAAATGGCATAAAACACACACATTTAGGAAAAAAATCTTAGTGGAAATTACTAAGTCATTTACATGAGCTGAGTCGAGGGTAATAAGCTATGGCTCCTACATCTAAATACATCCACTACATCTCCCCACTCAAGGGTTTGTGCGACACAGATAGTACATGCTATAAGTGATAATAATCAAATACTTCACCGCCATGTTTAAGTGAAACATAGGTAACAGAGCAACCACTATTATCAGTTATTTAGGACTGTGTGCTCAATGTGAACAATCATGTAATGAATACAGTAATATGCAAAGGAAATAAAGAAATAATCAAAGATGACAAATTACAAAACACTTGGAATTAGTTTCTCTATCCCTAGTGGAGTCACCACTGTGGGCGGCAGTGCCACGACTCAAACCAGGGAGTCATGACCGGTGTTAGAAAACAGGAATTTTTTCAAATCCAAAACCCGTAGGAAGCCTTAAAAATAAAAACACATGCAATAGATAATATAAAAATACAACAGAATTAAAACTTGAATCGATGTATAAAATAAATACTTAATATCATTTCATAAATAAAATATTCATACAACATTCTAAATATAGAAATCTCAAACTGAAATAACACTGCTAATATAATATACTACTACTGTAGTTTTCTAGAATACAATAGGAGTGGAATATAAAATATACATAGTCTAGTCGAGGTTGAAGAAGACTGACATAAAGTACCACTACTGAGGTCTAAACAAAAAGAATTTCTTGTAAAAAAAATGGTTGAGAGGGAGTCAAACCTCACTGAGTGAAATATTATAATATATATACACGCACCTCCTAATGTCATATGCAATTAAGCATCGGTATATATATATATAAATATATACAGGTATTTCACATAAATACTGAAATCCACTTTTATATATAATAAATGCTGAAAAACATTTATTTAAATGAAGGATAAAATAGAACTCTAAATATTCGCAACCTCAATCAAAATATCAATAGCCAACTGGCTTATCCAAAACTCCAAGTATTCACTTATCCAAGTCAAGGTAGTAGACTGACCCTGAGTAAACTAGGTCAACCGAGGTTCTGTAATCTCACTACCGCCATGACTGGCCCCGAGTATACTAGGTCAACTGAGGATCCGCAGCCGCCCTTTCCAATAACCAATAATCTCCATATTTTCATTCATAATCAAATATCAAATTTTCAACCTAATTCTACCATACTGTTGCGCAATAGTCCTAACATAGCCCACTAGGTAGCATATTCTATTGATATTCTTCAATAAATAGCGTATTTATGGAAAATAATAAAATGCATCATTTAAAACATAATGGCATTCATTATAGAAGAATATACTATTTATATACTAGAAATATACTGAACATATACTAAAAATATTTAAAATATATATGTCACATATAAACCAAAATAAACCATAAATATATCAAATGCATATTAAGAATATATCAAATATATACAAAAGAATACCAAAATTATATTAAAAATATACTGAATGTACACTAAACATATACTAAATCATTTAATTAAAATAATTCATGTTTAAGCTCATATTAAAATATGAAAACTTATAATCATGCGTCTACATGCAATGTATATATAAAATAATAACTCACAGGTTTATGCTCCTCGAAACTTACTTGACGGGCTTGGTCCAATAGGCCTTGGTCTCGGCGCAACTAGAAAATAAATATAATATTATAAGAATAAATTTCTAACTTATACTTCTAAGAATTCTAAAGAAAAACTTGATCTAAGGATTCAAAACTCATATAAACACAAAAATTCATGATTGACCCGACATCACGTTTTACAAGAATTCTACTGAAAAATCGACAGAATCTCCTCTGTAAAATGGAGATCTCCCTACAAAAGTATAGCCGATACTGTAAGGAAAACACACTTCTAAATTCCACAAAGCTCAACACCTCAAGTTGGGACCCCAAACTGCACAAATTCCCAACAGAGGTTCACAATTCACCAATAATCAATATAAAATAATAAATATATTAAAAATCATTAAATTCCATAAATATCCAAAATATAATATATTTAAACATTAAATCACTAAATATAATTATTTTCACAACAATTAAATAAAAATCTAATATAATAATATAATATTAATAAAAATTCAATTTTTCAATAATTCAACATATAATAGTAAAAATCACTTTTAAATACTCAAATAGCTTAAATATATAATAAAAGTAATTAAAAATCCATTTAATCACCAAAATAGTAAATAATTTATTATTTAAATATAATTTTTGAAAATTAGTATTAATTAGATAAAAATAGTAAATAATTTATAAAAATTATTTTAATACCCTATAAAATTCTAAAATCATTTAGAACATATTATTTAACTATAATTTCAATAAAAATACACAATTAACCTATATATCCAAAAATCACATAACACTAAAATATTCCCAAAAATTATATAAAATCACTAAGAATTATTTTATCAATACTAAAATTACTAACTTAAATTAATAACACTAACTTAATCAAATTTTCATCCAAAATAATTAATTAACATAATTATAAAAAATTCAATATTTTAATATTAAAATAATAAAAAATACCCATAAATTAAATTAATTCAAAAAAATAAAAAAAAATATTTTTGTGAAGCTTGAGCTATATACAACAACAATATCAAAGCAAAAACTCATGGATCAAACCCAAAAATTAAATAAAAATATAAAACCCTAAAACACATAAACTAAAAACTTGCTAGAACTCAAAATCAAGGAGAATTGAGCTTGAAAGGAGCTCGAAAATGAACTCACTAGTGCTCAAGGGTTCAAACAAGACCAGAACGGTGAGCTTACGTGGTCGGAAGCACCACCGGCATCAATAGAGGCTTGTCTCGGTCTCTCCCATTTTCTGACAACTCCGACAATTTCTGGTGGTGGAGGACGATGGCTGGAGGTAGTGGTGGTCGCTAGTGGCGCAGTGGCAGTCCGGCATGGCGTGGTGGATGCTAGTTAATTCGGGTGAGGGAGGTAAAACGTGAAGAAGAGAAGAGAAGAAATAAAAACAAGACCCAAAGAAAGAAAAGAAAAAAAAATCATGTTGATGTACTTATATATATATATATATATATATATATATATATATATATATATATATATATATATATATATATATATATACTTTAACACTTGTCTCACACACACACACACATATATATATATATACTACACATAAACACATGCACAACACAACACACTAACACATAATAATAATAATAACTCTATCACATGCATAATAGTAATAAAATAATAATAACACATGCATATAATAATACTATTAATAATAAATAACAATAATAAACAACAATAATAATAACTCTAATTAAAATAACAATAACAGTATAAATAATAATACTAATAACAATAAAAATATTAATAATAATACTATTAAAAATATTAGCAATAAAAATGATTTTAAATACTTTAAATAATAACACTAACAAATAGTTATTTTTACGTAAATAAAATATTTAGAATAAAATAAATGAATAATATACACGAATAATAAAATTTAAAATTTTATTAACACTGCATATCCCAAAATAATTTTATATTATTTAAAATATCGGATCATTACAATCTTTCCTCCTTAGAAGAATTCGTTCTCGAATTCAAATAAAAGAACAGAAACAAGAATTATCAAGGAAAGAGATAAGGATAAGCAGCTTGCATCTTAGCTTTCGTCTCCCAAGTATACTCCTCCACGTTGTTGTTTCGCCACAATACCTTGACCATCGGAATATGCTTCGAAAATAACTGTTAAACTTGATAATTAATTATCGCAACTAGTTCCTCCTTGTAAATCAGGTCTTCATTCACTTCCACACTATCAGACTACATCACGGGTGAAAGGTCTGAAATATACTTCCTTAGCATCAAGATATGGAACACTAGTTGCACTTGAGATAAATTTGAAGGCAAAGCCAACCAATGTGCAACCATGCCCACTCTCTCCAAAATCTTGAATGGTCTAAAATATCTCAGTGCTAGTTTCCCCTTCTTACCAAATCTAATCACACCCTTCATTGAAGACACTTTCAGAAACACATAGTCTCCAACCTCAAACTCCACATCCTTATGTTTTGGATCCATATAGCTCTTTTGTCTGCTAGTTACGGTCTTTAATCTCCTTCTAATCATAGCAACCTTCTTTACTGCATCCTGAACCATCTTAAGTCTAGTCAACACTCTTTCTCCAATCTCATCCCAACTCAAAGGGGATCTACACTTCCATCCATAAAGAGCCTCATACGGTGCCATCCCAATTCTGCTATGGTAGTTGTTATTATATACAAAATTCATAAGCGGTAAATGATCATCCTAACTACCACCAAGATCCAATACACACATCCTCAATATATCTTCCAGTGTTTGGATCATCCTCTCAGTTTAACCATCTGTTTGAGGGTGAAAAGCGGTACTGAAATCAAGCCTGGTGCCCATCGCTTCCTGTAACTTCTACCAAAATTAAGAGGTAAACACTAAACCTCTATCAAATACAATGGACACAAGTACTTCATGAATGCACATAATATGCTTAACATATAGCTTCACCAACTTAGCTACAAAATAGGTGGCTTTCACAGGTAAAAAATGAGTAGACTTGGTTAACTTGTCCACAATCACCTAGATGGAATCGTATCCATCCTTAAAAGGAGGTAGCCCTACCACAAAATCCATAGCAATTTTCTCCCACTTCCACTCAGGAATAAGAAGAGGATGAAGCTTCCTACAAGGCTTCTGATGTTTAAATTTCACTTGCTGACAAGTCAAGCACTTGGAAACAAAATTAGCTACATCCTTCTTTAAACCATCCTACCAATACAAATCTCAAATACTATAGTACATCTTAGTGACACCTGGACGTACGTTGTAGGCTGTAGAATGCACTTCTTCAAGGATCTCTTCTCCCAAATTATCCACATCAGGAACACACAATCTATTGCTAATCCACAAAACACCTTCATCATCGAGTGTGGAATCAATGAACTTCCCTGCATAAACACTCTTCCTCAAGCTCTGCTAGAATAGGATCTCGGCCCTCAACTGCCTTAATCCTATCTCTCAATACTAATCGAATATTAAACTGAGCTAATAGTCTACCTAACCTGCTTATCTTCATCATCAAACCTTGATCCATCAACTCAAGCAACTCTCAGATTAACAATCTCTTTTCCACACTAATGTGAGCAAAACTACTCAATGACTTCCTACTCAAAATATCTACTACCACATTAGCCTTGCCTGGATGATAAAGAATATCACATTCATCTCCTCAGCCTCAAATTCAGATCTCTTTGCTGGAAAATATACTTAAGGCTTTTGTGATTTATGAAGATCTCACAAGTCACCCCGTACAGATAATATCTTCATATCTTGAGAGCAAAAAATCACTGCAGCCATCTCTAAGTCGTGAGTAGCATAATTATGTTCATGCTTCTTCAACTACCTCAAAGCATAAGCTATCACCATACCATTCTACATCAATACATAACCTAGGCTGACTCCAGAGGCATCACAATACACAATGAATTTATTTACTCCATTAGGCAAGGTTAAAACTAGAGCTGTGGTAAACTTCTCCTTCAGCAACTAAAAACTATTCTCACAAGCATCTGACCACTCAAACTTCATATTCTTCTGAGTTAGGGCAAGTCGTAGGAGCTACAATTCTAGAGAAATACTTCACAAATCTCCTATAATACCTAAACCTAGAAAACTCTTAATCTCTGTGACTGTCATCAGTCTGGGCCACTCAGACACTGCCTCAATCTTCTGTGGATCAACCCAGATACCATCTTTAAACACCATGTGTCCAAGAAATGCAACACTCTTTAACTAGAAATCACCACTTTGAGAATTTAGCATAAAGCTGATGTTCTCTCAGTGTCTACAGTACAATCCTCAAGTGATATATGTGCTCTTCCATACTCTACGAATATGCCAGTATATCATCAATGAAGATTACCATAATTTGATTCACATATGGTTTGAATACCCTGTTCATTAGATCCATAAAAGTAGTTGGTGCATTAGTCAACCCAAATGACATTACCAAAAACTTATAGTGGCCATATCGAGTGCGAAATGCCATTTTGGGAACATCAGCTTCACTGATCCGTAACTAATGGTAGCCTGACCTCAAGTCAATTACACCTAAAAAGAATGAATCTGCGAATAACTCTCTAAATTTCAATTATCAGCTCGAATGCTAATATACTGAAATTAATCCTCTAACATATAATTATACCAGTCTCCTCTTATACAATATCACATCTACGCATGACATGACAAATTGAAGAGTTCAAAGGTATTCTTCTTAACTAACCACTCTTCTCTTACTCTGTGTAATAGCACCATATGTAATTATCCCTCCTTAAAGATGGATGGAAGTATCTTAGAAATCACTCTTTTAACTCTAACCATGTGCTGCAGTTAGAGCTGCTTAGCCTTTAAATTACAGTTGTCCTCTAACCTACCTCTATACTAGATAAGTGTAGTAGGGACTGAAACTGGAATCACAACTTTAACTTGAAAAGACTGCTTAGCAATATATATTGTCTCTATGGTAGAAGTAGTTCATGTTCACCTCACTAAAAAGATGTGGAATTCAGTAAGATTCAAAACATGGAATATACACAGAATTGACATATCTTGAATTCTCTACTGAAATAGGGGTTGCATCTGCTGTCAATCAAAGGTATCGGCACTGCACCCTACAAAACTCTTAGTGTATGGGCAACATCATCAAAATCCTGAGCCACAAGCTCCTCATTCTATTGTTCCCGCTATCTACGGTGATCGTCTAGCCTTGTAGATTCACCTCCACCCCTATGCTAACCTGGCAGTATATGGCGGTAGAACCTCATCCTTAAAAGACTCTATGTCATCAGTTTTATCAATTGATGGAGTGACACGCACTCACCATAAATGGAAAGGAACAAAAGCAAAACAAACATTCAAATAATCACAAATAGAAAATAGACAATAAACAAACACCCTAACGGTTACGTGGAATTTCAAAAAGCGATGAAGACTTTTCAAAACATGATCGAACATAATTAACTGCAATAGTTTCAAAGAAAATAAGACTCTGAAACCCTAGGTCCACAACACTAACAACCTAAGGCTCTGATACCAACTTTGTCATGATCCAAACCGAGGATGTCACGACCTAAACTAGGAGTCATGACCGGTGCTAGGGAATAGGAATTCTTTTGAATCCGGAACCTGTAGCAAGCCTTAAAAGAAATAAAAGCAAATGCAGTATATAAATAAAAAAGTACGACTGAATTAAATTTTTTTCGAATCGATATATAAAAATAAATACTCAATATCCTTTCATAAATAAATTAATGTTCATACAATACTCTAAGTACAAGTTTTAAAATAAAAAAAATACTCTTCTGATACAATAACACCACTATTATAGTTTCTAGAATACAAATCAGAGTTCAAAATATACATTTACATAAAATAGTCGGGATGGAAGAACACCAACGAAGAGCTCTACTACTAAGGTCTGATAAGATCTCTTGAAAAAAAATAATTGAGGGGGGTCAGACCTCACTGAGTGGAATTATTATAATATATATACATGCAATTTAAACCATATTCAGTCAGACATTCTTATATATATGCATATACATGCATTTCACACAAATGCCAAACTTTACTTTATATATATAATAAATGTAGAAAATGTTTATTTTAATACATTAAGGATCAAATAGAACCCTTATTAAATCGCAACCTCAATCAATAACATCACTCTAGCCATACAGGCTTACTTAATTCAAATCAATTCTCTTATTCCATATGGATAGTAGACTGACCCCGAGACACTAAGTCAACCGAGCTCCAGCAGGTCTAACTATCAGTGTGATTGGCCCTGAGACACTAGGTTAACCAAGCTCCAGGAATCACACTATCAATCATATCGATCTCAAATCAATCAATCAAATCACTATTTCCTCAAATAAGTTAGTAATTCAACCCTACAATCTATCGCATCTGGTACAATACTCAGTCCTAGTATTGCCCACTAGGTAGCACGTTCTATTAATATCCTTCATTTAAAAATTAAAACATACATATGGAAAATAAATAATGCAGAATAATAGTTATAATGATAAAATAAACCATATATATATATATACTAGAAATATACCTAAAAATAAAATAAGTATATTTCAAGTATATATATGTCAAATAAAGTCAAATCAACATGAAATATACCAAAAATAAACCAGTACTATACTTAAAAACAATTAAGTATGAATCAATAGTATAACATGCATTTATTTCAAAATATACTAAAAATATACCCAATTATATAACATGCATATATCAAAATAAACTCTATATATACCAAGATATAGTAAATGTATATTGAAAATATGCAAACATATATATCAAGATATACTAAAAATAAATCGAAAATATACCAAATCATATTATAAATTAAATCTTTTTTAAAAACATATAATGAAAATGAAAAATCCTAAGTCATGCATCCTAAATGCAATGCATATATATATAGAGTATAATAACTCACTGATTCATGCTTTACGAGACAGACTCAGCGGGCCTGCTCCTATAGGCCTCAGTCTGGGCCGCAACTAGAAAAATAAAATAATAATAACAATCAAAATATATTCTAACTTTACGCTTCTTAGGATTACTATAGAAAGACTCAATCAAAAATTTTAAAACTAGACTCAAACCGGTTGTCATGTTTTACAAGAAATCTACCGAAAATTCGGCAGAGTCTCCTTTGTGAAACGGACATCTCCCTACAAAAGTAGAGTCGATTCTACACAGAAAACACACTTCTAAAATCACAAAGCGCAACACCTCGGATTGAGACCCCAAACTCCACAAATCTCCAACTGAGGTTCACAATTCACAAACCATTAATATTAAACAGTAAAATAATAAAAGCATCAAAAACCCATTAAAATATTTAAAAACCTTTATTTTCCAACTAAAACATAGAAGTCTAACTTAAATAATATTTGATAATAAATTCATAATGGAATAAAATCCCCATTTTATAATTAAATTAACATAAATTGCAAATAATATTTAAAATCACAATTTAACATCACAAAAATAACAAAATACACATTTAGTCTCAAAATAATAAATTCACTTATTATTTACATAATATTCTAAAATTATCACAATTTAACTAATAAAATCTCAAATATTATATAATATTAATAAAAATTCAATTTTACAATTATTCAACATAACATAATAAAATTCACATTTAATTGCTTAAATAGCTTAATTATATAATAAAATTAGTTTAAAACCCATTTTTATCACCAAAATAATAAACAACATATATTTGAATATAATTTTCAAAAATTAATATTAATTGGTTAAAAATTACAATAATTTATAAAATCATTTTAATACTCTATATAATCATAAAATCATTTAAAACATAATATTTGACTATATTTTTAACAAAGATTCATAATTAACCCATATTTTTAAAAATTAGTATTAATTAATTGAAAATAATAAATGATTGGTAAAAATCATTTTAATACCAATTATTAGTTCAAAATCATTTAAAACATATAATTTAACCACAATTTCAACAAAAACTCATAATTAACCTATATAATAAAAAATGGCATAATACTAACTAATTCCTCAAAAATTTATATAAAATCAGAAAAATAATTTTACCAAAATAATTATCTAAAACATATAATTAAATAATATTTTTAACAAAAATGCTTATTTAACCCAAAATTCCAAAATTCCCCATGATACAAAAATATTCCTAAAAATTATATAATATATTCAAAAATTATTTTCTCAACATTATAATTACCAACATACTATAATAACACTAAATTAATTAAATCCATAATTAAAATAATTAATTAACAAAAATTCATTTTTAATTATTAAAATATTCATTAATTAACCAAAAATCAAAATAAAATCAGAAAATAAACTAAAAATACCTATGAGTAGATTAAGATGCATAGATCAACATTTCAAAAAGAAATTATCAAGAATCAACCAATCTCAAACTAAAAAAATTAAAAAATAAAATTAGACATAAACTAAAAATTAAGTAAAATTCACCATCGGACAACATTGAGCTTTGATTAAGCTCAGAATCATCATCCCCTCAACTCAAGGAGTAGATCGAGCTAAGGAAGTCGAGCTCCCCATCGTCGGAAATGGCTCCGGCAACGTTGAAGCTGGCTGCTGCTGTTGCTGCTTCTGTGGTTTCCGACGTCAACAGAGGAAGAGGAAGAACGAAGAAGAGAGGAGGAGATGATGGCGGAGGAAGGGGGGTGATTGGCAGAGGTTGGCAATGACCGGCGGTGGAGAAAGAAGTCACACAGTGGGCAGTGCGGGAATGGGACAACATGCGAGAGGATGATGGTAAGTTGATGTGTTTTTCTTCTATCTTATATTATATATATATATATATAATGAACTTAAGTTTGATTTATTTTTCATATATATATAGGTACACACACATGTACCTAATACAACAATAATATTATATTATTAACAATTGAAATTAATAATATAAATAATAATAGTGATAATAAAAAATAATACTATGATAATAATAACACACAATACATTTGAAAATAAGAATAATATAAACAATATTTATGAAATAATTTAATAATGCAATAATGTCGATCAATAAAAATAAAATCATAATAATGTACTTAACATATGATATTAAAATAATACTATGATAATAATATCGCACACTAATTATAATACTAACCCAGATAAAATAACAATGACAATAATAACATTAATAATGGTAGTGGAATAATTTAAAAATATTAATAATACTCAATAGATATTAACAAACAACAAAAGTAATAATAATACAGTCAACAAAAATAAAATAATAGTAATACTATTGAAAATAACAACAATAATAATAACTTTAATATTTAAATAATGAACCTCCAAAAATAATTATTTTACGTAAGAAAATTCATATATGTAAAATAACAATAGTTAACCACAAATAATAATAATAATAATAAATCTCATGTAAATAAATTATTTTACCGTAAATAATTCTCTTAAAAATAAAATACGTAATTAATAGTAGTAATTAACAATAATAATATACAATTTAAACTTTAAAATTATTAATATTGCATATTCTAAAATATATTTTTATAATTTAAAAATAAGAGTCATTACAGGGGAGTCATGACCGGCACTAGGGGACAGAAATTCTTTCGAATCCAGAACTCATAACAAGCCTTAAAAATAAAAATACATGCAATAGATAATATAAAAATACGACATAATTAAAACTTGAATCGATGTATAAAATAAATACTTAATATCATTTCATAAATAAAATATTCATATAATATTCTGAATACAGAAATCTCAAACTGAAACAACACTACTAATATAATATACTACTACTGTGGTTTTTCTAAAATACAATAGGAGTCAGATATAAAATATTACATAGTCTAACCGAGGCTGAAGAAGACCGACGTAAAGTACCACTACCGAGGTCTGAATAAAAAGAATCTCCTGTAAAAAAATGGTTGAGAGGGGGTTAGACGTCATTGAGTGAATTATTATAATATATATACACGCACCTCCTAATGTCATATGCAATCAAGCTATCAACATATATATATATATATATATATATATATATATATATATATATATATATATATATATATATATATATATATATATATATAATATAAATATACAGGCATTTTACACAAATGTTGAAATCCACTTTTATATATAATAAATGTTGAAAATATTTATTTAAATTAATGATCAAATAAAACCCTAAATATTCGCAACCTCAATCAAATATCAATAGCCAATTGGTTTATCCAAAACTCCAAGTATTCACTTATCTAACTCAAGGTAATAGACTGACCCTAAGTAAACTAGGACAACCGAGGTTCCGCAATCTTACTATCGACACTGGCCCCGAGTACACTAGGTCAACTGAGGATTCGCAACCGCCCTTTCCAATAACCAATAATCTCCATATTTTCATCATAATCAAATATTAAAATTTCAACCTAATTCTATCGTAATGTTGTGCAACAATTCTAGCGCAGCCCACTAGCTAGCATATTCTATTGATATCCTTCAATAAATAGCGTATTTATGGAAAATAATAAAATGCATCATTTAAAACATAATGACATTCATTTATAGAAGAATATACTATTTATATACCAAAAATATACCAAACATATTCTAAAAATATTTCAAATATATATGCCACATATAAACCAAAATAAACATAAATATACTAATGCATATTAAGAATATATCAAATATATACGAAAGAATACTAAAAGTATACTGAAAATATACTAAATGTATACTATACTAAATCATTTAAATTAAAATAATTCCTGTTTAAGCTCATATTAAAATATGAAAACTCATAATCATGCGGTCTACATGCAATGTATATATAAAATAATAACCTACAGGTTTGCGCTCCTTGAGACTGACTCGATGGGCCTACTCCGATAGGCCTTGTTCTCGGCACAACTAAAAAATAAATATAATATTATCATAATAAATTTCTAACTTATACTTCTAAGGAATTCTAAAGAAAGACTCGATCTAAGGATTCAAAAACTCATATAAACATAGAAATTCAAGATCGACCCGATGTCACATTTTATGAGAATTCTACCGAAAAATTGGTAGAACCTCCTTTGTAAAAATGAACATCTCTCTACAAAAGTAGATTCAATTCTGCAAGGGAAACACACTTCTAAATTCCACAAAGCTCAACACTTCGGGTTAGGGACCTCGACTGCATAAATTCCCAACCAAGGTTCACCAATTCACCAATAATCAATATAAAATAATAAATTTATTAAAATCATTAAATTCCATAAATATCCAAAATATAATATATTTAAACATTAAAACACTAAATATAATTATTTTCACAACAATTAAATAAAATCTCAAATAATAATATAATATTAATAAAAATCCAATTTTTCAATAATTCAACATATAATAGTAAAATTCACTTTTATATACTCAAATAGCTTAAATATATAATAAAAGTAATTAAAAATCCATTTAATCATCAAAATAGTAAATAATTTATTATTTGAATATAATTTTTGAAAATTAGTATTAATTAGTTAAAAATAGTAATAATTTATAAAAAATTATTTTAATACCCTATAAAATTCTAAAATCATTAAAACATATTATTTAACTATAATTTCAATAAAAAAACACACAATTAATATATATCCAAAAATCACATAATACTAAAATATTCCCAAAAATTATAATAAAATCACTAAAAATTATTTTATCAATACTAAAATTACTAACTAGATTAATAACACTAACTTAATCAAATTTTCAATCCAAAATAATTAATTAACATAATTATTAAAAACTCAATATTTTAATATTAAAATAATAAAAAAAACCCATAAATCAAATTAATTCAAAAAAATAAAAAAAATGTTTTTAAGAAGCTTGAGCTATATACAACAACAATATTAAAGCAAAAACTCATGGATCAAACCCAAAAATTAAATAAAAAATATAAAACTCTAAAACATATAAACTAACAACTTGCTAGAACTCAACATCAAGGAGGATTGAGCTCAAACGGAGCTCAAGAAATGAACTCACTAGTGCTCAAGGGTTCAAACAAGATCAGAACGGTGAGCTTACGTGGCCGGAAGCACCACCGGCATCAATGGAGGCTTGTCTCGGTCTCTCCCATTTTTCGATAACTCCAACAACTTCTGGTGATGGAGGATGACGACTGGAGGTGGTGGGTGGT